>BQNB010065993.1:0-34735 GCA_026074375.1 Tanacetum coccineum | reverse complement strand
TTACTTGTCGGGATTTTACAAAATCAATAGAAAAACCGTGAATGAATAATTGATTTAAAGTTGAGGCTTGATGTTTGTTAATTAGTTGTCTTTTTAAGACTAAAGTTCACGGTTAATTATAGTCTAAAGTCTAAAATCCAATAGTCCAAGGTTTGAAAAGGAAAAAAATCAACGTAATGAAACAGTTTCTTAAACCGCAAGCAAAACAGTAAACCGCTGCCCACTTTTGTTATCAAAACGCTTCCAATGATAACCAAACCACTAGACTCTTAATGAAGAAACCGCTGGCAAGCTATTATCAAACCACTAGCAAAACTTTACTAAACCGCTGGCCAATGAGGTGAGCAAACCGCTTCCAAGTAACCCAAACCGTTGGCAAATGGAAGTGATTAATCCGCTGGCAACTAGAAGACAAACCGCTAGCAAGATTAAACCAAACCGCTACCAAAATTGACAAACCGCTGGTATCCTTATTAATCTGAAACCGCTGCCACAATTGACCTTGTAAACCGCTGCCTTCTTTAAACAAACCGTTGCTAATTAAAACTTAACCAAACCGCTGCGGACTTTTCATTTTGACAGAGTTTCGTTTAGATTTGACCAAGAAATATAGTAAACCGCTGGTACACCTGTAATCAAACCGCTGCCATATAATAATAGCAAACCGCTACTATAAAATTGCCAAACTGCTTCGAAAGTTAAAAAAGCCGCCACTTAAACTACCAAACTGCTGCACAGAATTAGCAAACCGCCTAATGTCACTTTCACAGTTTCGACCACAAGTACTAGTTTCTTGTTTTCTTGCTAACTTTAGACTCACAGATAAAGAATAGTACAATTTTTACTCCAAAACGCTACCAAACATTTCTAAACCGCAACTCGAACTTGGTTTTGTTTTCTAGTTAGTTTTTAACAAACAAACAAAAACGAGTACTTTTCTTGTCTAACTTCTTCTACAAACCACTATGAAGATCTTAAGCTTAAAGATAAGTTTGTTGACACAAAATAAGCCACGAAAAAGAAATAAATAAGCTAGTATAAGTTACTAACTATAAGCTAAAATTTAAGAACATGACTAAATTAAAACCGTAGCTTAGACAAAAGATTCAAGGACTTAAAGAAGCCAAAATCGTGAGCTTATATAGACAAATAAGCCACGAACTAAGCTTAGAAGATGTAGAAGATTAGAACAATAAGCTTTGTAATCCAAATAAGCCAAAAACAAAGCAAACCGTGGCTTATTTTTACAGTGAGCTTAAAACTCAAAATAAGCCACGGTTTGTTATGAGACCACAAATCAAACACTTAAACACCCTCTTGGCTCTTGATACCACATGTAATCCAAATAAACTAATCCATTACAACTAATAAGCAAACCAAATAAGCCTTGATAAGCACAAAAATAATAAGAAGAAGGATAGAAAGGAAATGGAAGAATATTAGATTAAGAGGAGAGTTTGGTGGATCTTTTACACATATGAAAACACACACATAAATGACCAACAATAAGAATAAGCAATAATAAGGAAATAGAATAAGCTAGAAAAGAGAGAGAGAGAGAGAGGAAAGTTGAAAGATTAGATTAGAGAGAGAAAGAGTGGTGGATGATTACACACACATACAAGTGAAGTAAATGTAACCAACACCCTCTCCATGTGTAGAGAGGGTCCTATTTATACCATATACCTTCACATAAGATGCATCGGCTTCTTCTTAGGCCGAGCTTGGCTTAACTTGGGCTTTGAGCCCGAAACATAAAAAAATATTAGATTACAATCCAAGCCCGTTAAAACCCGACTAGCCTATTACATTACAAGACTAACTTTGACTAATAAGACCGATAACATTCTTGTTCGACTTATATAAAATTAAGGCTAACATTAATGTATCACATGACAAAATAGAACTAACATATAAAATACCTCTTATAATAAGTGATTTTAGCTTTTGTTTAATATAGTTTTTTAGCAGGATTGTTCAATTATAATTATTAATATTCAAATTTCTAATCCTTTTCAAATGTATTTTTCAAGTTTTGTAACGTGTTCAAATTGTAATTTCTTAGAGCTAAAGCTAATAACACTAGAGTTACTGTCAGTATTACATGCACATCATCTTGAAGAAGAGGTATTTTATATGTGTTTCATAAATTATTACTATATTTTACTATAGATATTTTATATTGACAATATGAATTCAAAAATGGAAAAATCCTTGGAGAAGAAGCATCATCAACTAGAGATCTTTTGGATCTAAATCTAAAAATTACGGAGTTGGTGTCAGAACATCATAATGAAGAGGTATTTTATATGTGTTTCACACATTATTACTACTATTTTAATATAGGTATATTATATTGACTATTTTAAATTCATTCATAGTTCTATGCTCTGAAGCTAACAATACCATAATTCACATTAGCATTACAACCACATCATCCTGAAAAAGAAAGAGCAACAGTTTAAAATCATTACTATATTTTACTATAGATATATTATATTTAAAATTTAAAAATTTAATTAGGTTTGTGATGAAGAAGGAGCAACAGTAGGAATTATTTTGGATCTAAAGCTAAAAATAACAGAGTTGGTGTCAAAACGTCATGAAGAAGAGGTGTTCGATATGTGTTTCACACATCATTTCATTATTTTACTATAGATACATTATATTAACCATTTTAATTCAATCTAATATATGAAGAATCAGTAACTAACAAGCGTAAATCTAACAAGCCAATTGGAAAAAGTTTTGTGGAAAACTAGAAGGGGGGTTTGAATACTTTTACCAATTAAAGTTAACTTTTTAAAAAATTATGATTTGAGTATATGTGAAGTTGATGATATTAATTGTTGAACAATGTATAAACTAAATATATAATGCAAGTAAAGTAAAGAGAAAGTAAGAAAATATAGAACCGAGACACAAGCGTTTATAGTGGTTCAGCTACAGGGACACCTTCCTTGCCTTACTCCACTCCTTGAGTCACCTACTCGAGACTTCGTAAACACTAGTCACCGATATCCTTTATTTGGCAGAGAAGCCTTACAACGTTGCTTACATCTTTTTACAGTACAAAGCTAAATACCGGGTTCTAACAAAGGTAGAACCGACCCAATGTAATCACACTTCTTTTATAAGGATGATGAATGATACCACAACAACTGTATGATGTACAAGATACAACAAACTGATCTTGAGATGATGGAGATGCGAAACATGGTTGCTTGAACTTTGATCGTCTCGTATGTAATTTCGGAGATTTCTTCTATTAAGAGAATTACCTAAAAATGATATATTTAAGCTATCTAGATCTGAAAACAAGAGAGAAATCAGATTATAAGTGAGATTAGAATGAGAATGGATGAGTAAAAATATGTGAAATGACTTGCTATTTATAGAAAAAAAATGCACTGTAGCACGGTTCTCGCGGTTCCCTCATAGCAGGGAACCGGCCAGTGTAACAACAAGGAACCGACTATTTACTATTCATCGGTTCACGCATCTAGTACGGTTACCTTTTCCTAACAGGGGAACTGCGGCCAGTGTCACTAAACACTGTCTCTAACTTTCACATTGTGTGGACGGTTCACAATGGTTCCTTTCCAAAAAGGGAACCGTCCTATGCTATTAGATGGAACCGGCTGCTGACACAAAAATCTAAATTTTAGATTACCAAATCTTGAAATATTTTATGTAATCTTGATAGATTTCCCTAAGATATAGAGAGAAAATGATGTCATCAATGATGTAAAATATTATAAACATTATTTGCCTAAATTCTAAAAAGTCTAAATTATTTATATGAAAAAGTATGTGTAAGTCTAAAACTTGAGCATACTAAATTTTACTTGTAATGATTTTGTGATTTGTTATTGACAAAACACGAGAAGATCATAAGATAGAAATAAACGTATTTATGGCTTATTTGTATAACATGTTTGGCTCTTAAGCTAAAAATAATGGAGTTGATTCCAACATCATTATAAATGGAACGAATCACAAGGAAAAAGTAATTGATGATAAAGATGTTATTTAAAAAACTTCAACCACAACATTATAAAAAGAATGTATTTTTATTGGTCCCTTTGAATGTGATAATCGCTTATTAAGTCAAACTAATCACATTTCATGGCAACGAATTGAATTGTGTTAACTCTAAATATAAGAATATAAGAACAAGTTAAAATAAACAATATTAAATGCTGATTTAGCTCCTCTTGCATTGCAATAACCCATACTTCTTCTTCAAGAGCTTCAATTACCTTCTTTGTTTCAATCTCCAAGAGAAGGAAGTTGACATAAAGGCATTCATAGGCTAATGCAGCTTCAAAGTCTCTGACTCTGCTTCTTGTTGTTACACCAGCCAGAGGTTCACCTAGAATGTTAACTAGGAGGATGTGCTTGTCTCTAGGCCATTTGTCTTGAGGAGCTGGAGTATCATGATTGATCTCAGCTAATGGTAAAATGATTGTTGGTGAGGGTTCAGCTTCACTTATTGGATTATCATCACTTGTGATGTTTTGAGTTTTAAAGATATCATTGGAATTTTCAGCTGGTTCAAGGTCATCTGGTTCATTGTAAATAGGATGATCATTAGCTATTGAAAACTCAGGTGACTCGTTAGATGAGTTGATGTTATGAGTTGTGGGAGTGACAGTATCAGTGATGGTGAAGTTGTTTGTGGAAAGGGGATCAATTGTAGGGACATAAGGTAGACAATTATCTTTTTAAGTGCTTTGAGAGGGATTTCTTCTTAGTACCAAGAAATCATCATTTAGGAAAGATCTGTTTTCATTGAAGTTGATTTTATATCCCTCTGTGCTGGTTTGGGTGATTACTTCATTAGCTTTAATAATTGTGACATGATATGTTTCTTCTGTTTCTTGCCTTCTGATGTTGAATACCCTAAAAGCTTTAGCCACTACAAAGTATCTAAGAAAGAAACTATCATCAGCCTTTTCATCAAACTTTCCCAGATGGTCTATATGGTTGTTAATGAACACAGGGTATTCAAATACATGAAAATAGCAGATATCAGAAGATCTTCCTCTAAACACATCATACGCAGTTTTCCCATGCCTTTTCATAATGATTGATATGTTTTGAGTGTAGCAGGCAGTGTATACAGCTTCTCCCTAAAATTGTTTAGGGAGTTTTGAACTATTTAGCATAGTTATTGCTGCTTCAATCAGGGTTCTATTTTTTCTTTCAGCTACACCATTTTGTTCAGGGGTATAAGAGGATGAGAAGTTTTAAGATATCCCTTTTTCATCAAAAAATTCTTCCAATTTATAGTTTTTGAACTCTGTTCCATTATCACTTCTCAGCTTCTTTACCCTTACTTCATTGAGGTTCTCCATCTTTTTGATAAAAGACATGATGCAATCAGTTGCATCACTTTTTTTCTTTAAGCAAATACCCAGTTGTATCTTAAGTATTTGATGTGTCGTTGTGCGTAGGTAATATTTATTATCAAGTTTTACATTTATATTTAGCCGAATTACCTATTAACTAAAACATAACTGGAGATGTACCCATTCAAAGTTGTAGTTCGTTGGATAAGGCTAGAGTGTCGATTACTAATAGCGAGAGCGTAAATTCCTAAGTCTACCAGTAATTTAGTTGACTATGTTAATTCTAATGCTTGTTAATCCTAAAATCAAAGGTTTGAAGAAGGGGGTTACCAGTATGAGAGACTGCACGGTTTTTTTGGAGGTAACTAAAATACTACTTTAGTCACTATAAACACACGCAAGCTGATAATTCAGGTATAAAGAGCTCGTGTCCAAGCATATTCTAAGAAACTCATATTAACCATAATTACATCCTATATAATGTAGGGTTTGTTCATTAGTGGCTGATTGACTTTATATGCAAAGGGTCAAATCAATTTCCTAGATTTAGGTGGTACTTCTTCCAAAACTTAGACACGCTAAATTCTAACACAGTTAAACGCATCCGGCATAATTATTCTAGTATGTTTATAATCTATCTTAAGGAGATTAAATAATGGTGATCTATCTTAAAACCCAACTCAAACGAGATTTTACCTACATACAGCTTAAAACACGGAATTTTTGATATACTAGTAGTCGCAATTTGCTCGAGTCCTTACAAGAATCAGAACTATCATTTGTAGATCACAGTTCACCTGCTAGTCCAACTTGTTCACTAAACCAATGGCAAGGATAGGTCATTATTTGTGATCCTATGATTCTAGATATTTAAATTTCTATATGAAGAGCTATCCTAGTTAATTTAGTCTACTTGGTCGGCATAACTAGATCCAGTTGATTGATAGGTCACATACATAAGCACATAAATGAGTATAAATTGATAAACATAAACAACAATCAACGAATAAGCATGCAATCGATATAAACAAACCAAACATTAAATTTTTATAAACATGGCTAATACCTTTAGGTATTAGCCAATAACCATTTTTCAAATACAAACATAATAAACGAACCAACCAAGGTAACCTAACCAAGTTAAACGAATGATACCAAAAATTAAACGATTATTAGAGTATGAGAATTACAAGGTGTTTCCTATGGAATTAAGCACATTGTCAGACCTTCTTTGCTCTTCCTGCTTTCTGAAAATTGACTTTTATGGTTAGGGTTTCGAAAATATATTTAAGCACACCCTAAAATCGTATTTAAGGTTTTGTATTTATAGGTTCTGGAAAATCGTCAATACGCCGTATTGACCTGGGGTTTCTTGGAGTAGGGACCACGATTATAATATTTTAGAATTCTTCACTTGATCTTTGATACTGCGTATAAACATTCTGGATACTGCGTATAAGGCTTCAAATCTCCGTGGTTTCTTGTGAAGTGCAGGCACAGATACGCCGTATCTTCCTTGATGGATACGGTGTATAGGTTGTCAGAACAGTAATCTTCAGATTTCTTCGTTTAAGCTCCAAAATGCGTGTCTTTTAGCATAACTTCACCAATTACTCCATAATTACTGCAAATATCAAATATAAACAATTAAGTACCAATTCGTGCAATAATTATACAAAATGGGTAAGAAACATGGGATAAATAATGCTATTTGATGTCATCAAATATCTCCCCACTTGAATCCTACTTGTCCTTAAGTATGTGGAAACTAGAAAGGGGGTTGAATAGTTTTTACCGTTTTAAATTAAAACTTAGATTATCGACTTATGTGAACTCAAAAGATATACTCAAGTGTATATGATAGCAATGCAATAAGTAAATAAGTAATCTATGAAATACGAACAAGTAAAGATAAGAAAGATCAAACCGATGACACAATGATTTATAGTGGTTCGGCTACGAAGCTCCTCTTCGCCCTACTCCACTCCCCAAGTACCCAACTTGAGAGTTATCTTCACTATGTCAACAAGCTCCCTTTAGGCGGAGAAAACCGTACACGTCGCTTACACTTTTTCCGGTACTAAGCTAAATACCGAGTTCTACTTCGAGATAGAACCAATCTAACACACTATGTATTTTGAGGCCTAAATACTAACCTATCATACACATATGATACACACAACACACAACACAAGATATACAAGATGAATGATTATCACAAACGTGATGACACAACTAAACTATTAACACTTGAAGCTTGACGTCTTCTTGAGTGTTCTTCACTAAAGAGTGGAATGAGTTGATCACTTGTAATGGATTATGTAACAAGTATAATGATCAAAGAATATAAAAGATAAAAGATGTATGTGAAAAATATTTGTCAAGAGTTGTTTAAAATGAAAGCTTAAGGTTGCTATTTATAGGCAAACCTTTGAAATTCAAATCTGTCCCAGACAGCTGGTCCGTGTGACTTACAGATCCACCATTGCTTGGATTTGTCCCTTGTATTTGGTGGATCCGTGGGTGGAGATGGGACAACATTTGTCATTTTGTGATTAACCCTAAATCTATACAAAATATTGTTTTGTACTTAATAAAACTAATTTATTAGATTCTTCTAGAACAAAATATTTCTTATCACCAATAAGGAAAGATTTTCTAGATTTGGGAAGATTTGAAAAGATTGTTTCCACTTATGGTTAATCTTATTTTGTCTTACATGATTAATATAACTAGCTTATAATTAATCATGTGTTAACTTAAATCATTTGATTAGAAAGGGTTTATGCAAATGATAATATTTTTCTTTGATCATTAACTATGTTTAATAATGCCATATTCATACCTTAAGTGATTTGTCGTCGTCAAGTAAACTTTCGACTAAATAACTTGTTTACGTAAACTTTTACGTAGTATGACATTATATTTGTTATTATCAAAACATGAAGATCATTAAATATAAATATCATTTTTGCGCGAATATTTGTATTAACAATCTCCCCTTTTTTGATGATGACAAAATATAAACTCATGCTTATTAAAAAGTTACTAAATAAGTATTTAGTAGATGAGTTTACATATCTTCTCCCCCTTTTTGTCGAAGCAATAAGTGTGTACAGGTGGTCTTTGAAAGTCTTGTTTTTTACGAATGCTAAGTCACTTTGTTACGAATGCAAAGTAAAAAATAACGACTAAGTTGCAAGTGCTCCCCCTTGCTTGGGGCACCAAGGAATCGAGCTATGGATGCGTGCTACAAAACAAAGTTAGTAGACAAGAAAATATATATATGACAACCACATATGTACACATATAAGCATCCATCATTAACACAACAAAATGAAATAATGTTAAATCCATTATAAGGGATAAAACATAAAATTTGGCGTTAAAACTATTACACAATAATCTTAAACTAGGAAAAGAAAACAATTAAAGATCCTAAATTTTGGGATAAATGTCATTTTCCCATATAATCCGAGGGGTGAGGTGAGATTGCTATGCGGCTAATGTGGAAAGTAAGGTGGGTGTGATGAAGAGCCGAGGTGGTGTCGAATGTATGAGAACATGTAGTTGACACGGTTTCGGAGCATTTAGATTTCATTCCTTTTGGTGTTACAACATTGACAAAACATGTTGTGGAGGTGAGGCATGTCGTTTGGATGAACAAAATCCAAGATGTTTGGAGGATTGGGAAAATCTTGATTTCCAAGATTTGGTGGTGGATGGTGAATGTTTTCAAGTGGAGGTTGAAGAAGGAGAGAAGAATGACTCGACTTTAAACCAAATTAAACCAACATCTATAACAACGACAGCCTCAACCTCAACAACCATTACATATCCACAACAAATCCAAATCTATACCTAAAAACCCTCGTCACAAATCAATCACAACAAATCCACAAATCTAATCCTATCTCATCGTCACATTGTATCTCAACCAACATCCACTTCATCACCATCACAAACTACTCGAACAAAAGATAAACAAAAAAAATCTCAGATTTGTTCATGCTTATGTATGAATCTTTAAAAGATTATTTGAGCTTGAACCATAACCCATCATAGATCTATATGAAGCATAGCTTCATGATTTAATTTACGAATATAAAGATATACTTATAACACTTGGGTTTTAGTATTTTTCTTTGTTTCGATTACAACACACACAAACTAATTAACCATAAAACCTACTCGAGACCTTTTTCAACAAGATCTTGAAGCCGTTGGTACTCTACTTTGATGCACGTTCACCTTCGGCATAAATAACAAAATGGGTTGTGATTGGTCGTGGATTAAATCCATAGATGGTAATTATATGTCGATTTGGATTCTGAGTTGATAATCAACTCGTAAGTAAGGGATTCAAGTGGTTGTGTGTGTGATTTGGTTATAATAAGATGAGATGAGATAATAATTTTTGTTAATATTTTGGATCTTCTTTTGATCGAGAGGTGGGGGCTGAGATATTGTGAAAAAGAGATTAGGGTTATGAGGTGTGTGAAATTAGGGTTTGAGATCCCTAAAAATATGGGATGGGTGATATTTATGTGTATCCGATAATACATATTGTGGAATAGGCTGCATTATTCAATTATTACTGTTGGGCCAAGAATCAAACGTGGGCTGGGCAGATTTTTTTTGGTCCAGGTATATTACAATGGGCCGATTAATATTATGACGATTTTTGTTGGCCCGAATTTGAGACACATTGAGCCATAATTTGGTTATTGTTGTTAGGCCATTATCTATACATGGTTATGGTAGTGTATTGATAAATGATGGGAGTGTTTGAGTATTAGACCGAGTATAACAGTGTTAACCATTTTGTGATAAATTTGGCTAAATAATTCACTTGGGATGATTTTTTGCTATATTTAGTTGTTAATGGTTACATTTGTGCTTCGGAATGACAAAGTGACAAGATTAGTGACGAGACCGGGATCAATTTGGATAAAGAATCATGAAACTTAAAGGCTAGATTTAGAATTAATTTTTGTGTGACTACAGAGTTGATCAGGTATCACTTATTTGAGATTGAAGTGACATTTTACGAAGGCGTGTTCTTATTTTATCTTGAAGTCAAGGTTGGCTGGATGCATGACTTTTAATGATAACTTGCTTGGGCTTAAGAATTTGGATGTAGACTTGGATTATCTAGTTTCCAGCAGTCGGGGTGGATGGTTGAAGACCTGGTTAACTATCACTTAAAGGAGATACATTGTAGTTCTCAGTGTCACACGCAGAAGACGTTGTGGATAATCGTAAAGGGTGATGAATGTCTCATACTTTGCTTGGTAAGTATTGAGTTTCTCTACACTATTCTTCCAACATTAGTGCAAGCTTAAGTCACAAGAACGGGGAATTCTACTTCAGTTTCAAGTTTGGTATATCAGGTTTACTCCATCAGTGGTCACTTCAAATAGCCTACAAAACGGTTGGTAAAAAGATAGTCAGAGAGAGTTTATGAGTAGAGATTTGATCAGCAGTTGATTCTCACGGGATAGATTTGAGCTAATTTATTCTTCACACAAGTATTCAAGTATATGTGCGTACAAGGTTTTGCTGATTCTGAGGTATTGAAACCAGCAAGGGGGAATGGGTAGATACACCTTGAGTCTTTTGACTTTCTTTTCTTGAAAGCGTGAAATAGGGCTTCTTTCTGATTTTTTTTTAAGTTAGGCCATCGCCGGGATAGAAGAATGTCCAATAACCGCAGAGAATATCAGCGCTTTAACTTGTGGCTTTTAGGTGCATTTCTTCAGACACAAGGGGAAGTGATATCTTGAGAACTTTAGTATGCATTATTTGAATTTCCAGGGGGAAGTGTTGTGAGAAGAATTATTCAAGCATGAGAAGATACGTTGCTAATCCAAATAACGCTTACCCCAAACGATCAATTACTAAGCTTATTCTTAAGGAGCAGTAGTATTTGATGTGGTATATCTACCAAATTCCGCACGTCGTCACTTAATTATTCTAAGCTTGTAAGAAAGCTTTGGAACTGCTCAAGAGAGGATTGCTAGTTTGGGGGGAAGCTTTGAAAGCTTCTAAATAAAGAATATGCGACATGAATTAGGGGGAAGCTGATTCATTGCTAGTTTAGGGGGAAGCTTTGAAAGCTTCTAAATGAAGATTATGTGGCATGAATTAGGGGGAAGCTAATTCAGAAGCTTCTCCTTAACCAGAAGTGTATGGGTTACTTAGTTCGTGCCTATTACAGTATTTCTCCTACAAAGTACTACAAAGATGATTCATGTTGGAGTGCATGTCTGAAGTCAAAACCACAGAAGACGTCATCAAACATGGAAGCTTCTGGAAGTTTTGTTTCTTAATCATATTAATTGTTAGAAAAAATATTGTAAGTAATTCCGTATATCGTTCCGTGGGGGAAGATTGTTAGGAATTCACTTTACGTGACGACATTTATGGAATTACCATTGTTTACCATATCACCACACACAGGGACTAGTATAGTTAATATAGGATTCTTATGTAATGTGTGGTGGTATAAATACCCCTCTATGGCTTCCATAGAGGGGTTGAGTCTTTTGTATCTTCTATATTTTATCAAGTTTAACTTTCTCTCACTACTCACTCTCACTAAAATGGCTATCATGTGGTTTGACTCACCAAGACCACCGGATCATAGTTTTCGTGTTTCTTTCAGACTTGTAGATGCAATTCTCCATCATAGTAATGTTGAATTTATCAAAGGGAAAGAGGTTGATTCATCGCTCTTGAAAGATGAAAAATCAAAATTTCATCTGAAGATGACAGCAGAACTGCTCATGTGTGTTTTAAACTTATCTTTCTGTTTTATGAATATATGTATTTGTATGTCTATATATCTACGCATTTGTATTTATTCCTTCTGCAATGATGTTATGCTATATGCAGGTGTGATCGTGCTGCGTTGGAGGATGCGTTATTAAAACGTGTGATGGTTACACCAGAAGAAGTTATTAAAAGAAGTCTTAATCCTGAAGCGACAACTATTAGCAGGGATGGTCTAGCTAAGACATTATATTGTGGCTATAGTATGTTTATCAGTGGGAATTTATTATTGTAATTTCGATCACTACTGTGGTCCTGAATTTTATATCTGCAGGCTAGTAAATAAAATTAATGTCTATCAGCAAGATCCAAATTCAAAATCTTTGATTGGTGTTATTGACATTTATGGGTTCGAGGGCTTTAAGCTGAATAGGTAAAATCTGATATAACAGAATAGTTATTATTGTTAGAGCTTCTTCAGTCATTTGATTGTAATGATCAATAAGAGTTGTCTATGAAGTTTTGAACAATTTTGTATTAATTTCACTAATGAGAAGCTGCAATAACATTTTAATCAGATAAGACTTCAGGATTTATGACATAAATGGTCATTATTTATTTTATCAAGCTATCACTAATGTTTTCTTTTTTCTTTCTGATATCATACAACATGTGTTCAAGATAGAGCAAGAGGAATGTACCAAAGAGCAAATTGACTGGAGCTACATAGAATTTATAAAAAATAAAGATGTCCTAGAACTTATTGAAAAGGTTCATATAAATTCCTCATTTTTCTTATATGGTTAAAATTTTCTTGCCAAGCGTCTAACAGTAGTGTTGGTTTATAACATATATATTTGGCTGCAAGCACATAATTTATAGTGGTTTCAAGATGAGATAATTATGATTTGGAATTTGACCAATTTTCGGTTAGTTTACATGTAACAAAACAGTAAACTCATGCTCCATTGAGACATGGCATCACAGGAATAGGAAACTATAGAGGTAAAGGTAAAGACAGAGACTAAGAAGAGAACACTACCATAAAATAGTAAACTCATTCTCCATTAAGTACAGGGCATCACAGTAATGAGAAACTATGGCATGTTTGGTATTTATGCACAAACCACCAACTATGGCATATCAATTTACTGCAGCTTACAGTTGTAAGACATGAATTTCTCGAGACAATAAGAAGTAGATATAAGGAAGATATGAAACAAGAGCAATCAACTTATAATTTGCTACACAGGTTAGTTAGAGAGTTCACATTGTCGATTTTAGTGTCCATACTACTTTTTTGTCATGAAATATAGTATACTTTACGTTTACTAATGTAACTTTGCAGTATGATATGCAGTCTATGTGTATGTATACGTGTCAACTGATGCAAATCAGATTATGCAGGTTTGAGTTCTTTGTTGGCATGAGACCATGAATATTACTTTTGCTATAATAAAGAAGAATGCTTATATATAGATGTAGTATTAGTTCATTATATGGCCTTTTATTTGTATGCTACTATTTTGGGTGCTACGGAGTACAATTTTATGGTAATAACTGAACTAATTAACTATAAATGAGGTGTAGAAAGGTAAAATTGATCTACATATGTGTTTGCAGTAGACATGAGATAAGAGACTGAGGTGAGACCATATACCATTACCTCAATGTTAATGTGCAAAGACGGTGTAAAAATTTGTTGAAAAAATTAGTGAACGTTTTGAAAAGATTAGCGAATGTTTATTGATTATAGCTTAAGTGAAATGTTTAATAATAAATGAACTTAACCAGGTAATGGGTCTTTATTGTCTGTTATGCAGGATTCATTTTATCGCAGTTTGAGCAAGGAAGAGTCTGAATTTTGATCACCCCGATAATGGTCTTATAAATACATGTCCCTCACTTACTTTTTCTACAGAACGATTGCTCATACAGTATGTATTTGATGTTTATAAGATTGAAAATAAAGAAATTGAACCAGATGAAGAACCCCCGCGTGGTATAGTGTGGTTGAAAGGAAGGGTAAACAAAGATGGACAATTTCCAGATGATGAGATTAGATCAGTGGGAGATAAACTTGTATGATACAAATGATTGGTGAGAACAAAACTGCACCTAAATTACAATCTAAGCGCAAAAATGTTTACGTCTCTCGTGATACCATGCAAAAGCAAGCTAGGATGAAGAGTCAAAAGTCTTTAAATTATTGATCATGAAAACTATGTTAGTTGAGAATTTTATTATGTACGACATTTCATTTTGTATACTCATTTGGTTCGTTTTATACATTCCAAGTTTATTGTATGTGAATTGGTTTATAATATATATAATTTTATTTATATGTGTGTGTTGTGTGGTTGTGTGTGTTTATGTTATACATATTGTTTTTTTAAAATGTAGACTAAAGATGCATTGTAACAACTATTAACACTTTGGTCACTGTTTGGCTTATTTATTGTGTGACTAAATTATACAATTGGCCACACAAAACTTAAAATTACATAGTGCAATTGGATGATCAATAGTCACTCAAAATACACATTTCTTTACTTTAAACATCATATGGTCACACTTATTAACACTTTTGGCTACTTTATGCTTAATTATGTGTGACTAAATACCCAAAAAAAACATGCTTTGTGTGACTAAATATTACAACAGGTCACAGAAACATAAAATTCATGTGGCCATTGAATGATCAATAGTCACACAAAATACACATTTTTTCGCTTTAAACAGCATATGGTCACACTTATTAACACTTTTGGTCACTTTATGCTTAATTGTATGTAACTAAATACCCAAAAAAACATGCTTTGTGTGACTAAATATTACAAAAGGTCACACAAACATAAAATTCATGTGGCCATTGGATGAACAATTGTCACACAAAATACACTTTTACTTCACTTTAAACACCATATGGTCACACTTATTAACACTTTTGGCCACTTTATGCTTAATTGTATGTGACTAAATATTAAAAAAAACATGCTTTGTGTGACTAAATATTACAAAAGGTCACACAAACATAAAATTCATGTGGCCATTGGATGAACAATAGTCACATAAAATACACTTTTACTTCACTTTAAACACCATATGATCACACTTATTAACACTTTTAGCCACTTTATGCTTAATTGTATGTGACTAAATATAAAAAACATGCTTTGTGTGACTATACAGTGTTTACGGTCACTAATATTGATTAATCCAACTAAATTTGTACCTAATTAGTCACACATGTTAAGGTTTTGGTCACTTTTTTTAATGGATACGGCCACTAACTCAAAAATGTGACCATAGGTACCCTACGGTCACACGACCTTTAGTCACACACACTCGAAAAATCATATGTGACTATATGTATATCGTCACACTTTTTTTGTGTAGCCAAATCCACTTTGTGTTCTAGTGTTGCAAGGTATGAAGGGTTTAGGAATCTTAAGAGCCTTTCTAGAAGAGGTAGCCTGAGATGATTGAGCTTTGAGCTTAGACAGTGTCTTATTCACCACAATTTGTTCAGTGTGTTCTTCGGTCAGGTGGTCAATAGATTGGCAAATAGATTACTAAGGTTGATTATAACAGTCCTTTGAGAGGTATTTTTGAAACCATGGTGTTTACAAGGTCAAAATCTAGTCTTTTGTTTGCCTTTAATGGACTTGGAACTCTCTGTTTGTGAAATAGATGATGAGTTATCAGATGAGGGTTTGATCTATTCTTTGAGTCCTTTTACCTCTTTTATTAACGTAAGAAAAAGTTGCTCAGTGGATGAGTCAACTTTCTTATTAGGACTAGGGTCAGGGACAGAGGGTGACTTGGTATGAGCCTTTTTCTTGGTCGCCTTGACTGAAGATTCCTTTTTAGTAACCTGTTTAGTCTTATCATTTGATGTACCAATGGGCTCAGCCCCTAACGGTTTAGGAAGTGGAGGTAGAGGTTCTTGATTATCACACTCAGACTCAGTGTTAGAGGTGACCTCTGGAGCAGTTTTAGAGGGAGCGTTTTCACCCTTGGTAAACACAATTTCCTTTAAGGAGACTGTTTCCTTCCTTTTACCTCTTCCACCTAGGGCACGGACAATATCACCAGGGACTTGTTCAATGAGTAGTTGGTCTAGGTGACCTTACTAGAAGTCCATTCCTCAATGGCCTTTTTCAAGTTAGAGACTTCATCCCTTAGAGATTCATTATCTAAATTTAATCTGGTAACCTCATTTTGAAGGGAAATGTTATGGACTTTAGTATTCTTAAGGTCAATAAGTCCAGATTTACATGGGGATAACTCTTGTTTAAGAGAGTTCAACTTGCTGAGAAAGTTTTTTCTCTAATCTTCCACATAGTGGAGGTCTACATTTGTATAATCTAAAATATGTTCCTTTCATCACCATCTGTCATTGAAAGAAGTCTTTGTACCTTTTTCATGGTGATTTCAACACACTGACCTCAGCGATAGCCATGAATGCTTTAACCATTGTAACACCCTCATCCTCAGAGGATAGAGATTCTTCATACCAATCAAATGACACATCTACCAACCCCTTTTCACTTTTATTCTTAGACATAACATTAAGTTTTGGGTAAGAAGGGCCAACTCGGCTTTAAGTGCCTTGTATTTACTCGTGTAGTCTTTTTGATTATTGTCAGCATTTTGATTATGATGTTGTGTTGAAGATGAATTTGTGTGAAATTTAGGATTTTTATAGGTTTTGTTTGATGAAGGATAAGATGGTGAGGATGTTTTATTAGTAGGACAATTCTTTTGAAAATGCCCTTGCTTCTCACAAGCAAAACAAGTTTTATTGGATTTGTCCATTGGTTTCCTAGCTGAACAAACTCTTCCCGATCTTTTAAAAATTCTCTTCTAATTTGCTAGGAGAGCTCTGTCATGAAACTCTGCATTCAAGTCAGCTAAGAATTCACTGCTGCTCCTGGTACTTTCATGAATACAAGTGTTAGAAATCAAGGCTTTTGATGTAAAGCCCTGAAGGGTAAATCTCTTAGTCTCAGACTCATAGATTTGATCAATCAGCTCTTCTTCATAGTTGTATCTGCCATACATAGTAGCTAAGCTATCATTTTTGATAAAATTATTAGCTCTCTGATTTTGATTCATACTTAGCCATTTCTTGGGTAAGCTGTTGACAAACGTGACATTAACTTCAGCTTGAGAAATTTTAACATCTTTGTTCTCAAGTTCATTCAACAAAATTTTCATCCTGGTGTAGGTTTCTTTTACCTTTTCACCTTCAAGTGCTTTAAAAGTATTAAACTTTAGCCTAAGGCCTGCAATTTTGGTATCTTGTATCTGATGGTCCATCATGACTCAATATTAAATCATTCCACGTGGATTTAGCAGTGGTACATTTAATTAAAGATTTCATCACATCATTGGATAAACAAGAGATGATGATACTTTTTAGTCTCTTATCTTGATTAGCATGTTTTATGTTCTCATAAGACCACTGCTTTTGAGGTTTGATCAAAACATTTTAAGAAGTAGATGCAGGAGATTTATGAACATAACGTCCATTTTCTAGTATTTTAAGAAGATAAGGTTCAAGACCATCAAGATAGACCAAGAACCTATCCTTTCAACTAGAGAAATCATCTACATCAAATGGTGAAACATTTGTGACATGAGAACCTCCCCTAAAATCCAGAAGTTGTTAGTGTGGTCAGTTTGAAGAACATTTTCTACCCTATTAGGGTTTCCAATATTTCTAGAGTTAGGACCTGGAGGTGGTGGGATAGTTCCAGATATGATTGAATCTTGATTTTAAAAACTTAACACGATTTATAAATCAAACCGCTCTGATACCAATTAAAAGTACCAATTAACACATCTATATGAAATTATGCAACACTAATGAAAACAAATAACACAAGGTGTAACTTTTCAATCATGTAATGCTTTATTGATATAAATCAAAGTGTTATGGATCACACTTGTTGAATGACAATGTAATGTTACCCTTTGAATAAGTAAGCTTGACAAATTATCAAATTTACAAGCGAACTTATATAGACCCGCTGATAGGATCAGCTGACTATCTTGTAAGTTCGACAACGTAGTAAAATGTCTATAATAACGACAACATATAAAGTGATGACATTTACTACAACATACATTCTCTATTTATAGTGGTACGGGGTTGATTCCTTAGTGGGGGTAGTTGAGACGTGTCAACAATTCAATGGTGAAGTACAATTGCATTTAATGCACGTCTATTCTTGATAACTACCCACCCATACTTTTGTGAACAGTTATGTCAACTATTCACATCTTTCAGCAACTCGTACTTAGGTTTACTTTAATTCGAAAGACACTTTGTCCCGTTATTTTGCTTTATCGAATTATCCCGCCTAAACTTCACTTAGAGAAACCTTAAGTTCAGCTTTTTATCTTCAAAGGGTAATAAGATTATCAGGGTATTGCCACCCCTGACTATCTTCAAACCTTCAGCATATTCCATCTACATACCGTACCGGCTAATATTCATCATAGCCGACGAGTATGTCTTTAAGTAATCTTTGACTTTTTTGACGATGTTTTTGACTTGAATACGTCTGAGGTTGCTCGTTGAAGCTATGGTTCGGCAAGTCCTTCATTGCTTGCTGATGTCATCAACGAGTCTACAACACTTAACTTATTTCTGTTTAAATCTAGGCAGAGACAATCGAACACAATTGGCCAACATAGATAAGGAACATAGTAGTAAACCGCAAGGTGACAATAACACTGAGTTTTGAAACAATGGGTTGAAGTGTTGGACATTATATCTAACAATGCGACTCTATTTGTCTTTATATAGTTAAATAGTCATAGGTCCATTAATTAAAACTACGACATGTAAACCATACATATGATGAGTATACTGCAGAGGATCTGATTCTGTTCTAATACTAGCCAGCCACTGAGAATCTGTGAGTATACTTAAGCTCTTCTAAAAGTCCTCGTATCCTTTACTCGTATATTTTATAACTAATCAAAATCAAAATGAAATTACATATGAATTAATTTACGAGAGAAAAAAAATAAAGACATCAAATGTCAATCCATGTATGACATATTGACATGATGCTTATGTAACCTAATATATTTTTAAATAACATGAAATCTAGATTTACATTATGATGAGGGTAAAAAAGACCCGTAGCTAAAATCTGTACGATTGGCAAGAATGCGGACCAACATATCTAGCACCTCCTTCATATTCGGCCTTAACTGAGGTGCCTCTGCAGTGCATCTTATTCCAATCCGTAGTAGTTCACACATTTCCACTGCCCCGTCATCAAGCCCTGACAGCTGGAGTGATACGGGGATCATGGATTGTGCAAGTCCATTCCGTCCATCTCCCATCACCCTTCTCGACCATTCCACTAGACACTCTTCACCTCCATCGACGGCTCTTCTTCCTGTTGCTAGTTCCATTACCAACACTCCATAACTATACACATCTCCTTTTGTTGTCGCTTGCCATGTTTGTCCATACTCGGGTGCCACATACCCAACTGTTCCCGCTACCATTGTGCTGACGTGACTATCCCCAACATCCACAAACCTAGCTAGCCCAAAATCAGTAACCCGAGCCTTCCCTTTTTTGTCCAATAACACATTGCTAGCTTTTACATCTCTATGAACAATGGACGGATAACACTCGTGGTGTAAGAAAACCAAAGCACGGGCCACGTCAATTGCCACATCAATACGTTGCTTCCATTTGAACCCGAATCTGTCTGGAATTGAATCTTCTAAATTTCCGCCATCCATGTACTCATAAACCAACAGTTTTTCTGACCCATATAAACACCACCCATATAGTGTAACCAGGTTCGGGTGGGGCCACCCGTACCCGTTTCTAGACAGCACTTCCATTTCAGCCCGAAATTCTCGTTCACCCTCCATACCCTCTCTTAATTTCTTTTTTATCGCCACATGTCTTCCATCTGGCAATAATCCCCTGTAAACAGTTCCAAAACCGCCCCTCCCAATAATTCTATCATTTGCAAAGTTACTTGTCGCTTTCAAAATGTCTGCATTAATAATCTAAAATTGATTACAAATATGATTTTGTATTAATAATATATAATAATAAATAATTATTAAAAAACATAATAATAGTATGGGGGTAGTTTGGCCATTTCACCTTTTCAAACGGTCAAACTAACAGAAATATTCGTCAAGGGACCAAACCCGATACGGGTCAAAACCACAGGGAGAGGATCCGTTAAAAAAAGTTTATAGGGACCATTTTCGTTAAACCTGATAAACCACAGGGACGATTTATGCAATTAACTCTATATTTTATAACTAATCAAAATCAAAATGAAATTACATATGAGTTAATTTACGAGAGAAAAAAAATAAAGACATCAAATGTCAATCCATGTATGACATATTGACATGAAGCCTATGTAACCTAATACTCCCTCCGTCCCTAAATAAGTGTCCACTATTGACTTTTAAAGTCATTCATCTTCAACTTTGACCTTAAATTATTTTTATTGTGTTATATAATACTTGATGCAAAATATATGAATGGATTGAGTTTTCAATGTATTTTCATGGATATGATTTTCATCAAGTATTATATTTTTTAAAAAAAAAAAACACAAAACTCAAAATTAATTTAGGTCAATGTTGAAGAAGATTGACTTCGAAAATCAATTTGTGGACACTTATTTAGGGGACGGAGGGGAGTATATTTTTAAATAACTTGAATCTAGATTTACGTATGATGAGGGTAAAAAAGACCCGTAGCTAAAATCTGTACGTTGGCAAGGAATGCTGACCAACATATCTAGCACTCCTTCATATTCGCCTTAACTGAGTGCCTCTGCAGTGCATCTTTTTCCGATCAGTAGTAGTTCACACATTTCCAATGCCCCGTCATCAAGCCCTGACAGATGGAGTGATACGGGGATCCTGGATTGTGCAAGTCCCATTACGTCCATCTCCATAACCTTCACGACCATTTCCACTAGGACATCTTCACCTCCATTCGACGGCTCTTCTCCTGTTGTTAGTTTCTTTAACAACACTCCATAACTATACCACATCTCCTTGTTGTCGCTTCGCCATTTGTTTGTCCATCTCGGGTGCCACCATACCAACTGTTCCCGCTCCATTGTGCTGACGTGGACTATCCCCAAAATCCACAAACTAGCTAGCCCAAAATCAGTAACCCGAGCCTTACCCTTTTTTGTCCAATAACACATTGCTAGCTTTTACATCTCTATGAACAATGGACGGATAACACTCGTGGTGTAAGAAAACCAAAGCACGGGCCACGTCAATTGCCACATCAATACGTTGCTTCCATTTGAACCCGAATCTGTTGAATTGATTCTCTAAATTTCAGCCAATCCATGTATCATAAATCCTCAGTTTTTCTGACCCATACTAAATCACACCATATAGTGTAACTAGGTTCGGGTGGGGCCACCCGTACCCGTTTCTAGACAGCACTTCCATTTCAGCCCGAAATTCTCGTTCACCCTCCATACCCTCTCTTAATTTCTTTTTTATCGCCACATGTCTTCCATCTGGCAATAATCCCCTGTAAACAGTTCCAAAACCGCCCCTCCCAATAATTCTATCATTCGCAAAGTTACTTGTCGCTTTCAAAATGTCTGCATGTGTGAATGCCGTTTTGTCCAAACGAATCACCTTAACAGCATCGGACAACCATGGTGAAGAGTCACCTGAATTTGATGCAAATTCTTTTCCAGGCTTTAAATCCTCCATCATATATCCAGGTTGATCGACTGGGCTCTTTACCACAAGGCAAACTAGTATGGTCATGACTGCACACACTGTGAATGCCAGCAGTAGAAACATGAACACCAAAAGTGCACCCCATTTTCTTTGCTGTGATCTCCTGTGACCATATATAGTTGAGCTATTTGTTGAATTATCTATAAATGAAGGAAGATCTAACAGCGGGTCTCCAAGAAATGACGATTTCTCGAAAGTAGCCAGCTGACCAGTCACTGGAATCATGCCAGAGATATACGGATTGTAGGACACATTGAACTTGCTCAGTTCAGTCAAATTGTTCAAGTTGGTAGGAAACGTACCCGAAAAATTATTATATGACAAATCAAGGTTTCTCAAACACTTGAGAGAACCAAGCTGCATCGGAATTCGTCCTGAAAAATTGTTACGAGTAATATTTAACACAATTAGCGGCATTTGCCCAATCTCTTCAGGAAGTGTCCCTGAAAATTCATTATCCCCCAAGTGGAACATACTAAAATTACCCATTTTCCCAATTCCTGGCGGTATCTGACCCGATAACCGGTTTCCACTGAGTTGACAATAGCCTGATATCTGTCTTGTTCGAATGTTGGTTCCTGGGAGGCAAACTTGGAAAATTCCATTCCCTTTAAGTAACGTGTCCCATAAACTTCTGCATCTTTTCCTGTTAAGGAGTGAGTAGACGAAACTAAAAGGCGGATAATCTGCAGGTATCCATCTCTTCATGGCGGAACATTCTCCTGAGCCAGCTGCTGGATTTCTTTGTCTATTTAATAGGAAAGTCGGTGATGGGTTGTTACCCATATTAGTCAACTCCGGGGAAAGTGAACCGGAAAGTTGATTGTTTGCAAGATTGACCCACAACAAGCTGCTACAGTTTCCTAACTCTGGTGGTATTTGACCCGTTAACGAATTATTAGCAAGCATTAACCATAAAAGAGAGGTCAGCCGTCCCAAACTTGAAGGGATTGACCCGTTTAATTGGTTCATCGAGAGATCTAAAGCTTGAAGTCCTTGCAAATTTCCAAATTCAGAAGGTATTGCCCCGGAGAACAGGTTGCCAGCAAGGATTAAGTACCGCAAACTGCCCATTTGAGATAATTCGGGTGGTAACAAACCTGTCAGTTTGTTAAAACTCAGGTCTAATCTTGAGATGTTTTGCAACTTAAGTATGCCCGATGAATTTAACCCGCCAGTGTACCCATTTGCATGAAGAAGAAGATATTTCACTTGAGTAAACCGCCCGAAAATCGGCTGTATATCTCCCCTGAAATTGTTCCTACTAAAGTCTAAGTAGGTCAAGTTCTTCAATTCCAGTAAGGACTCTGGAATTTCTCTCGATAGAGAGTTGTTACCCAATAAAAGCTGCTCGAGTTTTGTAATCGACCCAATTTCGGTCGGGACTTTATCAGTAAAAAAGTTCCCGGAAAGGTCCAAAATCGTCAAATTCTTGCACTTCGAAATTTCCTTAGGGATTCCACCAGAAAACACATTTTGCGAGAGGTCTAGCCTTTCCAAAGTGCAATTTTCCTGGAAAATGCTTCCTGGGATGGTATTGTTTAAATGGTTTTCTGATACAGTAAACTCTTTAAACCTATCAAATCCAAACCATAAGTTTCCTGTCAAGAAATTTGAACTCATGTCAACATACTCCAACTTGGAGCATCCATCCATTGAAGTCGCTATCTCTCCAGTGAAATTATTTGATGATAGATTAGCAACTACTAAACTGTTGCAAATACGCGGGAAACTCATTTTGATGTTGCCAGAAAACCGGTTGACTGATAAATCAAGAATTTCCATGCTCGTGAGTCCACTCAAATTTATCTCGCCATCCATAATATTATGTGACAAATTCAATACTCGAAGGTTCTTGCACTGGCCTAAATCGAACGGTATGCTGCCATCAATGGTATTTGTGGACAAGTCTAGGTGTGTAAGCTCTGTCAAAGCCGAGAAGTTCCCAAATAGACCACCAGCTATGTCGTTGTCCGGGAGATTGATTCCCGTCACCCGGTTGCTTGAGCACGATATTCCTTGCCACACGCAAGGCGTTACGTCTTGTGGGTCCCACTTGTTATAGCTCCCTTGATTCACTTTGTTCTTTTGCTCAAGAAATGACTTCAGATTGAGAAGTACTTCCTTGTCAATATCTAGTGAGTCTCCTGTTACATCTTTTCCTGCAAAAAATAAATTTTATTCCACTCTGTCAAATCTACCTCGAATAACTACATCGAAAATAATAATATGAAATTTAAAACAATAGAACAGTACCTGTGATTAATATCAAGAATAGGATCAATGTAATCCTGTCTGCTGACATGGTTACTATAACATGCTCCTAGTTATGTTTCTTCTTGTTGTTCTTCTTTAATGAATGATTCTAAGTTGTTTTTGCATTGAATAAATTAAAAAAATGATATAAAAAAATGGAAATTAGTTAGAAAAGATGAACTCAGAGGTTATATACAAATATGAAATTGTAAGGAAAATAAAGTGAGCGCCCAAAGGTGGACCAAAATAAACATATGGAACATATTTGTATACTTTTACTTATTTAATATTTCTTTAATATATTATATGTGTTAATTAAATGAAATTTTATTTGGTGTATGTGTGGTGAATGGGATGAAAAATAAGGTAAGAGGGGGACCAATTGGTTTTTCAACATATTCATACTATATAGAAATAGATAGAAATAAAATGGTAATTACATTTACATGAATTCCAATAGTAGTAAGTAGTAACTTAATTTATGCGTTATAGATGTACGATTTAGTTTGTTCGCGGTCTTGAGTTGTTTATGACACGTTGCTGTTATAGTAGTTTGTTAATGATTGAAAACAAACTTTAAACTGGTTTGCAAACACCGATGTGACGGTTTACCTGTTATTTAGAATTTTCGCCTGAATTTGAACATTAATATGTGCTGCTAGTAAAGGTTTTGAGTTGTAAAATCTTTCTAAGAGATTAACTTTACAGCTCAAGCAATTTCGCATGCAGAGATGGAATGTCTCATAATCATTTCACCGAATCTGCATAGCAAACTACCTAAATAGTTTACTAAGATAATTAAATCAAGTTGTGTCTATGTTAACGGGAAACTCACATCCATTTCCCATATCTAGTCCGAGTGGCTCCTCAAATTTTCAGTCACTTGGTTGATTAGACGACAGTTTCGACACATCCAATTGTAAACAGGCTAATTATAGGTTGTTCGCAAGTTTTACATACGTGTTATTGTAAAAATTTGTTAATGTATAGTTGAAGTATACTGTATGTTCAAAGTATCCAGTTGAATAAACTGTGTGTTTACTTTGATCAAATGAAAAAGAGTTCCAGAAGTCAGAAGTTTGATTAAATAAGTGGGAAAGATTAGAAAGCCGCCCATGTTGACCCGTGCATTTTCATATATAGGATTTGGACCAAAATCCAGTCAGCCTACGTTTTTTGTGTGGCATATATGTTGGTCTTATTCTTCTCGATCAATTCATATACTAAAGTTCATGTGTTTTCTTAGTTGTTGAGGTCAAACCAACTACTTTTCACCTATAGAATAATCTTGCAAATTAATTAGTTATTGTATTACATATATATAGAAGCATGCTTATGCAAATAGCCAAATACATGAAGTAACATCAGAAATAAAATTTTGCTCGAGTATATAATATAAACTTCAACTCCTCGTCGTCATGTCATATTTAAAGTGTATTTAATAAGATGAATATTCATACATGCATTTGTTGTACATTGTATTATATGCATGTAAACAACAAATACATAACTTTATCATATTTCTAAACTTCAACAATACTAGTGGGTGAATTAAGATGAAATGATAAGATCGAGTTTTTTCTACTGTAGTTGCGCACACCAAGTAAGATTAATTTTATAATTTTCATATTTAATACGGCAATTTTGAAACTTGACTTTCATAAAAATATCATAGTTGATGAACCGTGAACGACAAACTTGAATAAAAATATGAATTTCAGATTAAGTTTTGTTTCTATTCCCTTGACTTAATTAAATTGGTAGTTTGTAGCGTGCACGTGCACGCGTACGTGTATGCGAAATGGTATATTAATTACGATCCTTATATGTCTTTGTTTGATTGGGATTTGGCCAATCAAACATTACTTCAAATCCTAACCCCATTTGACATAGTATGTGACAATTTAGATTATGATGTATCCTTAAACCCGACTACCTGAGCTCATAATATGTAACATTATTAGATTATATTTAAACAAGTTTGGATAAATAGTGTACTTATAATACAAAGAATCTTAAATTTTCTTTTATTGTATGGTCCAACGCCAATGAGATAATAAGCACTAGCATAAATAGCGTCTTATGTGGTTATGGTGGCATGTATGGTGCTATCGGAACTCACGTGTGTTTGGAAGGATATCACCGTTAAAGGGTTTATTTTTTAATAATTTTGTGTTAGCCTCAAAATAATAAGTCGAACAATGGAAGTTCGTTCATAACTATATTAGGTCTCAGTCATTAAATATTTATACGTTGTAATAGGCTACACGGGTAAACGGGCTCTTAAATGTAATCTAACCGGTCACGTGTATCGGGCGAAAGCCCAAGTAATCCCGAGCCCGGCCCGTAGAAATACCAAGGCATGAAAGCCTCTTGGTATTAAGTATAAATACCCCTCTCCAAGTATGGAGAGGGGGTTGGTTACCATTTTTCTCATTTGAGTGTATGTGTAAACCTTCCACCTCTTTTAACTTCTCTCTAAACTTCTTCCATTTTATCTCATCTTATTTTTCTTGTTTCCATAATGAAGTGAAAGTGATTTTGGGTTCCGACATTTGGTATCAGAGCCTAAGAAAAACGCAAGGACGAAAAGATCGTGTTGTTGGTCCCTCAATCGAACGAGTGACAACAAAGAGCATCGAACTAGACGGCGTGTTTCAAGGATCGAACTAGAGTGTATCGCAACCTTGATCATATTCTCAAGAACATCCAAAATAGAGCCACCTGTTTTAATATTATGCTCAACTCTAGGAGAATCATGAGCATTAATGAGCTGAGCATCCTCCATAACACGAGAACTGAGGCCCTCTGAATGACATGATAAAGGAGAGTTAACACTAGCATCCCTTTTAGCCTCAACCTGAACATCCGTCTGAATTGGGACATTGTCTGGTGTGAATCCAGGTGGAAAGGGCAAGCTGGTCTCACAACCTGAGTTTGCTGCACCTTTAGCTTGCATTCCTTGTCTATTGATGAGATCGTTAAGGTTAAGGGGCGCTTAGAAACCTCCTTTTCTGATGACTGCATTTGCGAGGTGAACATGACCCCAATAGTATTCCTACCTGCGTCGGGCAAAGACAGTATCCGATACACACTCGACATCACTTTCCGCATCTCCATTCACATAATTACCATCATCTTCAATATTATTAGTATCGTCTTTGTTTACATCTTCATCCGAACAATAATCAGCTTCCTTGGCAGCTTTGAAGGACGGGGACCAGACGAATAGCTCTTTAGCTCTTAGAATGAAAACTTTGCCACGAGCAATTATCTTGAATCGTTCTAGAATGTTATCTTCTTGAGAAGTCTTAATGCAAATCCGTATTGAACAGTTCATAGATCACTAGCATGTTACTCGCGCAAAGCATCGGTTTCGACAACACTTAAAAGTGAAAAAAAAACAAAAAATTCATAAAAA
Source organism: Tanacetum coccineum (assembly GCA_026074375.1). NCBI lineage: Eukaryota > Viridiplantae > Streptophyta > Magnoliopsida > Asterales > Asteraceae > Tanacetum > Tanacetum coccineum. Next base: position 7,144 of record BQNB010065993.1, on the reverse strand, counting down.
TATATGAAAATTGTTGTTGAATTAAAGAGCACAAAATTTTAGAAAATATGATGAAATTAAATCATAAAATAAATAAATAAATAAAAAGATTTTTCAATTTAAAAATAAATGTGATTTTTTAATTAAGAAATGACACATGTCACCCTAAGATGTGGTTATCTAAAATGAGATAGATGGTCAAGATTACATATACTTATATTTCTATAAAAATAAGTTTAAAAGTCTGAATTTTAAGACTTTTTAAAAATAAAATGTCATAAATGCTTAGATATAGATATAAATAGTATAGATAAATAATACATCATTTACACTTTGGACAGTTGATATATACGGAATACATATAAGCTAGAGATGTTCATTTTGAATTCCCTTGTGGGACTCTTTTATATACAGTTGTGGTCCATTTACAGGAAAATTAGAATGGTGAAATTAGTCTCTTCCACTAATAGAATAACTTGATATACATAATATCTTTGACCAACGACACGATTTTGTAAGCAAAACATTAAATCTAATATTACTAAGCTATCGGACGTGTACCTAATGGTACCACGGGGGAAAATAAAATTTAGTCAATAATGGCAGGATATGTTTCGACATAACGTTGAGATAGTGATGTGTTATCACATAGAAAACTCCATTTCCCATTCGTGTTTGTATAGTGGGAAAAGCAGGATATGCATCTTAAATCTTTGGAAATCCCAAACATGTAAAACATAATCATTTTCATTTTTGTGAGATTGCAAAATTAATCATGACACTTTTGTAATCCGTTGTGATGATAAGAAATGCCCAATCTTCAAACCAAAAATAGATCTGGACTTGGTAACAAAACTTGTATCCGGACAAATGGACAATTGTGATATTGTCTAACGAGAATGTGACGTTGCGACGGAGTTCTAAACATGTATTGTTTGACGATGACATAAATTTGCATTCGAGTGTGTATGTTTTTATATACTTGCTTTGTCAATAACGGAAATGTATGGCCGCATGCGTAACACTAAAAGCTACTAGTAATAAATTATTTACATGTATGTGTTACTTAGTGGAATGCAAAATCTCTTCTAGTAACATATTATTATTAGGCTCAGTGATTAAGGGTTTATCTCATATATTTAGCTTATGTTTTAAGCAATGTTTTTTTATATATTTCAAAGTTAATGCATATTAATCAGTATGCAGATTTACTAATTCTATTATGGTACAGAGCCATAAACGCCCACCATCAAAAAGTTATCACCCAAACACAAACTTAAAACTGCCGAACCTATTTTTTTTATGCTCGTCGCTTGCTGCCTCCATTAATTGCCGCCTGTTGCATTTGCTTTCAATTCACTCTTTTATTTAGTACTCCCTCCGTCCCATTTTTATTGTCCACGTTTCCCTTTTGGGATGTCCCAATTTAATTGTCCACGTTTCCCTTTTGGGATGTCCCAATTTGAAAGAAGACTTTAATTAATTAGTTAAGGGTAAAACTGTCATTCTGTCAAAAAATAAGAAAGAGAAAGCAGTAATAAATGCATTTTTCTTAATCTGTGTGTTTTTTGTTGGGGGACAATAGTTTTGGGACGGAGGGAGTATTAGCCAACAATTGCTTGCTAAGTTGCTACTGCCTTTACATATTATTATTCGTGTACCGCTTTCTCTTGCCTTTGCATTCTCAGCCTTTGCGTTTACCTTTAATTTTTCTCTATCGATTGCTACGCCGACGTATACATGATGATTGGTGCTTCTTATTATTCAGCCGCTCCATTGGCTCAACAGGTTTATAGTTTCACTTTCACCTCACCTATTTCGTGGCCCAGTTCAGATATGTAGGCTCAACATATTATTCCTTATTATTATCACCCTGGCCAATATTTTGTCCAGCCCGACTGCAACCTGCACAGGTCCCACTCCCAGCTTACACGGCCCAATAACAGTTGGCTCCGGCACAAGTCCCAATTGTTATAGCCCAGGTTCCAGAGGCCCCACTATTGCAATATGGTTCAGCTATTGTTCAAGTTTATGCGGCACCAATAGTGTTTCCCGCTCATGCTTCTCAAGCTACCACTTTTCCTCAAACATTTCATAACATGACTCCTCAGGATCTAAACTGGCATATGGACACGGGAGCATCATCACATCTAGCGGACAACACATGTATACTCACAACTCTTAGCAATCAAACCTTTGTATTTAAATAACATCCTTATAACTCCCAATATAATTAAAAACTAATTTGTGTTCGTCAATTTACCAAAGACAATGATGCTTATGTTGAATTTGACGCATTTGGTTTTCTGTAAAGGATTACCAGACACGTCCACTTCTTCTCCGTTGTGATAGCAACGGAGACCTTTATCCTGTTACCCACCAACCTTTCGCTGCTCCATTTGTGTTGGGCCAATTCAGTGCCCAATGATCTTTACCTTAAGATTTGAATAGAAAATATCATAAGTGTTAGATATCCTTAAACATTACTCAGGTCATTGAATGAATAGTCATTCAGTGAGTTGCCTTCAAGTGTTCAACCTGAGTCTAAGAAGAAAGACTCAACCATTCAGTGAGGCGGTACTCAGTGAATGAAGTCTCTGAACCAAAGAAGAAAGTGATGGGTTTAGTGAGTTGTGACAATAAGCTCACTGAATCACATACTATCTTTTGAGACATAATGAAGACCTAAAGACTTAGAGATTGGAGATTGGGCGGGATATTTTTAAAGGGATAGGATCAAGTACTTACTCCCTTAAGTTAAATTATCCTAAAATGGGTATAACAACAGGTCAGTGTCATCACTGACCTTTAGAAGTGTGATGTCCCCTTTCCTATATTAAACTTATGTAATAGAGACAAATATACGAATGTACTTATCCAATCAACTTAGGGACACGCACTTATCACCCTAATGGGTTCTTACCCATCCTAGCACTATAAATAAAATCATTTGTAAAGGAGCGGGGTTTTAAGTTTGTGCACTAAATGTTGAAATATTCACAAACACTCTACTCCTCCAAATACAACTAATTCGTGATAGATATCAGTTGGTTAGCATAGTTGTCAACTCAAAGTAATACTTTGGTTTACTTTGAGTTATTAGAGAGTAGATCACCATATATACTTTGTCATTCAATCCCCGTTGTTGTTCCATAAACAACAGGGTATAATTCTTTAATAAATCTATAAAGAGTTAAACGTTAAAAGTTTTGTATTTTACTTTAAAGTCTTTTATCATTTTAACAAAACTTTCTTTACATTACTTCTAACATGGACTAGTTTATTATAACTTTCTAGTTATTTGTAAACTAGTTTAACGGGAACATCAATTTGCATTACTGTTTTTTAGTCATTCTATGTAGCACAAACACCTCAGAGTCGAACCCGTGCCATGCTTGTCAATTATGAAAACATGTTAAGCTTTATTTTAACAGTTTTGAGTCACGTGTTGAGTCTGTATTTGATATCATACACTTGGATTTGTGGACATCCCCAATTCTAAGTGTTAGTGGAATCAAATACTATCATATTTTCTTAGATCATTTTTCTCATTATATTTGGGTCTATCCTTTGCATCATAAATCTGATTTATTTGCTAAGTTTATTGAATTTCGTGCATTTATGAATAAGCAATTTAATGCTGATATTAAGTCCTTGCTGTGTGACCGAGGGGGTGAATTTGATAATACTCGTTTTCATACCCTTTTTCGCCAACATGTCATACAATTCCATTTTTCATGTCCTAAGACATCCAACAAAATAGGAAATCAGAACGTATGCTTCGCGCTATTAATAGCCTTGTTCCCACCATACTTTTTCAAGCCCACATCCCTCTTATTTATTGGGTAGAAGCATTTAATATGGCTACATACCTTTTATATATCTTACCCTCCACGGCTATTAAGAATGAAATACCTTTCACCAAACTATACCATAAGCAACCCATTTATCATGACCTTCGTATATTTAGGTGTCTTTGCTACCTCCATTTACATGTTGACCACAAGTTACAACCACGGTCAACGCCTTGCATTTTTCTCGAATACCCATCTCATCATCGCAGATACCGATGCCTAGACTTAACCACCAACAAAAATATCATTTCTGCCATGTAACCTTTGATGAGGATATTTTTCCTTTCAGAACCATGACCTACACTCCACTACCTAATTATGATTTTTTACTTACCAATTTATTGAATACACCACCTCAACCACCTGCTAACCTTACACTACCTTTAGCTCTTACTAGACTGATTCCCATCCCAACTCCCCTCGCCACACCACCTTCCACTCCACAATAAGCCCAACCGGCTCCACCTTAAACGCATGCACAACCTTCATCTTCGGCCGAAACCCTAAGCCCACCATCGTCCCAGCACCCCTTTCCTTACACGCAATCCCAATCTGCCACACCATCATCATCGGTCCACTCAGCCCAACAACCTAATCCATACGTTAATCCCACTATCCAAATACCTTCAGCCGCTCCTGATACCGCGACTGTATCTAATACTCACCCAATGGTCACTCGTGCAAGGGAAGATATCTTTAAACCCACTGATCGGTTGAGTCTTCACACTACCACTAACTCACCTCTACATCGATCTCATGTCCATTCCCTTCATGACCTAAATTGGCAAAAGGCTATGTTAGATAAATATAATGCTTTAATTACTAACGGTATGTGGGAGCTTGTTCCCCGTCCAACTAACATTAGTATTGTGAGATCTATGTGTCTTTTCAGGCATAAGTATCATGCAAATGGATCTCTAAGTCTCTATAAGGCTCGCCTAGTGGCGAATGGTCGCACTCAGTTGCAGGGAGTTGCTTGTGATGAGACTTTTAGTCTGGTTGTTAAACCAGCCATTATTCGCACTATGGAAACTAAAGGGGAGGAGGGGTTGAATACTTTACCGATTTTTAAAATTTGATTATTGTTTGTTTGTAGAAGCGTAGATCCGAGTTTACGTGATATCAATTGAACACAATATGAACACAATAAATAAATACACAAACAATATTAACTACAAAATATTAAGTGCAAGACAAAAGGATAGAGTTAGAAAGATCAAACCACAACACGAAAATTTATAGTGGTTCGGTAACGAAGCTCCTATTCGCCCCACTCCACTCCACGAGTATCCAACTTAATAGTTCACTTCACTATGTCAACACGCTCCCTTCAGGCGGAGAAAACCGTACACAAGTAGCTTACACCAATTTTCGACACTAAGCTAAATGTCGAGTTCTAATCTTAGCTAGAACCAATCTATGACTCATAATCGTATTTTAAGTCCTAAAATACTAACCGCTCACTCACGTATTTTGTCACCTAAATACTTTTAAGATCTACCCGATCTAACTAATATACAAGAATAAAAGAGATGTGGTTGATGTACAATTTACAACAAGATTGTAACAACGTTACGTATGCAAAAATTGGTCTATAATACTTCGTATCTTGGTGAATATGAGTATTCTTCTCTTGCACTTGGAGAGGAAGGATTGGATCACTTATGAACAAATGTTTATATAAGTTAAATGATCAAAGATTAGAAAATATGTTTGCTGGTTTAGAACAAAAAGATTCAGAGTGCAAAGAGGTAGGGAGATCTGTGGGAACAGTCCACTATTTATAGGCAAAGCCTGGGATAAATTTTGTCTGTCTGTCCCCTAAGCTTTCAAAGGCGGTCCCCTTATCAATAAAGAGTCCGCCCACACCTATCAGGAGGCTGCCCTTTATAGGACGCTCCTGATTTTATCCTTTTGTGGGAAAAAGTTTTCTAGGGCAGGTTTTTTTGATTTTGGGAGAAAATCTGATTTCAAATATATATTTGAATAATTTTTTTTAATTACAAAAATATTTTTTCTAATTTATTTTTGTAAATAGGTTTTGTTACATTTATAAAAATGTAAAGTTTAGGACAAAAAGGTATAACTTTGGTCATTTAACAAATTAATCATTTGTTTGTTCATACCTTAAGTGATTTATGTCGAAACAGAAATTTACGACTAAAAACTTGTTTATGTTTAATTTTATGTAGAATATTTTTTATTTTGTGATTATCAAAACGTAAAGAAGTCAAAAAATATAAATAACATTTTTAGACATTATTTGTATTAACAATCTCTTCTTTTTTGATGATTACAAAATCTAAATTCATTATATGTAAAATTATGTTTAAACAAGTTTTTAGTGAGTTTTATCCCATTTATCCCCCTTTTTTTAGAATCAAAAAGGCTTCGTCGATGCGAAAATATTAATTTGACGGAATAAATGAAAATTAATTATAGAATCACCAAGGAATCGAGCTATGATGACTTGCTACAAAAACGAGTTTGAATACGAGTGCAACATATATTTCCATCTTCGAGCAACGTCACGAAAAATATATAAGAATGACTAAAAATAAAGTAATCCACGCACTACTAGATCAACCACAATAATATATAAACCAACCAACACAACAATGCCATTAAATTTAAATTCATTCACAAAATAAAAAAAATTGTTAGGATTAGGAAAATCCATGTAAAAGACTCGGTCACCCCGTGTTATATCTAGCATAGGTTAGCTCGTAGTCTTAGTATTAATCGTTTAGTTACCGTACGACTTATGATGTTGGGCCGGGTCTTTACCCACTTGTTAGCCCACTTAGAGGCACCAAAACACTTGTATAAATACTCCTTTCCAGCCATGAGAAGGGGTTGGTTGTTCATTTTATCACAAGCATACACTAAGTGATTTTCTCTCACTAGAACTCCTATTTTTCTCTCTCTAGAAATCGGACAACCCTTAATCCATACCTTGTGTTATGATATCCAATATACTAAAATTGGTATCAGAGCTCATGGGATGATTAGATAGATTGTGTGTGCGTTTTCTTGGTTAGTTTAGATCAAAGGTTTGGTTTTTGAAGGTTTATGGTCTTTTTCTTGACACTCTTTGATTCTCATGTTCGTGGTGTTAAAGTTAGTGTTTTTATTGTTGTTATAACCTTCTAGGATCAAGTTGTACAAAAAAAACCAAGCAAAAACATTCAAAAGGGTGATTTTTAGGTGTTTTTAGGTGAAAAAGTTCGTATTTTTCTTGACTTCGTTTTGCCTCACTGGCATATTCTTGGTTGCGTTTTGTCAGAATAGTACACTGCGTTTTGTCATTT
>BQNB010065992.1:0-10208 GCA_026074375.1 Tanacetum coccineum | reverse complement strand
GTGGTATAAAATCTGAAGTTGTCGAGCATTCTTCTGCCCTTGCTGAAGTCAGTAAGCCAATTTCTATTCAGTTTTGCTTAGAGTTGTGATGGTTTCCTATTTTTTTTTTATTTTTAAAGTGATGTTAATGTCTTGATGATCTATGTGTTGCTATGTACAGCTTATAAGAGAAGCCTCAGTCAAGGTTGGTGACATTCTAAATGATTTGCACTGTAACCTTAATGATCAGGAGCAAAGTATAGCTGCATTTTGGAAACAGCAGCATGAGGTACATTATTACTATTAGCCATTTTAATATCTTGGACCGAATGTAAGGAGGATATAATATATATGGATAAAAATAAATTCAACCAGTAGTTTGTAATTGAGGTGGCGATTTCAACGAAATAATCTAAAAATGGAGTGATTTTGGTTAATCTCCAACAGGTCAAATGGATAAATTGAATAACTTATCTAAATTCCAAAATACTCGCACATTAGACTAATTTTTTATTTGATAACCAGAGCCAGTTGAGAGCATACCAAGCAACCCAATCTGCATCTAGTGTTACAGTTAATTTCTTCAAGACTATGAGCCATGACATTTTCAGAGTGATAGAAATGGTGGAAGACGCGCGCACAAAATATGACAAGCAACTGAGTGATTTTAAGATAAAATTTGAGGTTTTTATGCTCAATTACATAAACTTCTCTCCCTTGTCATTCTCACATCACAAGCAAAATATATAATCATTTTTTATAAACATCTCTCCCTTGTCATTCTCACATCACAAGCAAAATATATAATCATTTTTTATTTTTATCGTAGGATTATACCAATGGGGAAGACAAACAACTATTAGACAAGATGGCAGAGCTTTTAGCAAGTTCAAATGCCAAGAAGAAACAGCTGGTATGTAACTTCTTTCTATAGGGAGCTTGTGTTTGCATTATGAAACTGTTCATCTAATTATTTAGGGATCATATAATATGTTTCGGATAATCAATTTCATACAAGGAGAAACAAAACTATTAAACCAAGGGTAAATGTAATATAATTTTACCTATTTACACGTTCTTCTAACCTAATATACTAAGCTTTACTTCCTTTTCAGAAGACGTTTTTACAACAATGTTCTTATAAGTTATTTTAAATATAAACTGTTTATAGAGATTGTCAAGCAACTAATTTTACACTAAGTAGCCGAAATACATCCAAAGGCTGTCAGATTTGTCTGTCCGGTTCTGTACTTCAGTATCTTATACATACATAATCATTATTAAAGCAATTAACCCGAACACCCAAACACTCCCTTAGTTCGTGTTTTCTTACAGTCTTTAAACACACAACATAATAATTTTTTTAAAGGTTATTTTCTTTTAAAGCTGTTGCTATGTTTGATAGATTCAAACAGAAATAGAAGCTATTCGAAGTGATATTGGCAGCAGAACCTACCATATTCATCGTAAAGCGTCAAGCATGCATACTCTCTCTTCCTCAACACAAGATGAATTCACAAATTTCCTGGGGAAAACAGAAAGGCATTACAACGAGGATAAAAGTGCAACTCAAAATGCAGAAGATGGATTGACAGCCAAACTCCAAAACTGGTATATAAGATCATTCATTGTATCAAATGTTAATGGGTAGTATGGGTCAAAGTGGTTAAAAGTCATTTGAAATGTTACACTGCCTTATTATAAAAGGTTAGACTGTTTTTGTAATGACATAATTTATAAACGGATGAGGTTTCCCCTTTTAGGTTACCCGGGGAGGGCAGCCTTTTTGACTCAAATGTGCGCGGCCTCACCAGGTTAATGCCGGGAGCGTTTCCGACCCTTTCCTGGCCGTACACACCTAGCGAGGTTTGTGAGGAAACCAATGACCTTACCACTAGACCATTTGGCGGTGTTTCAATGACGTAATTTATATAGTTTTTTATTGAATACATCATCTATCTACAAAAGTAATAAAAGAAGGATAAAAAACCTGTTTGTGGGTTGGCCAAACCCGTTTCTAACGCAGTTCAAAGTAGCCATTTTGACCCACTTATTGACCCACCCATTTTACCACCTCTAGGAAAATAGTTATGTGTTGAATGTTTTGTTACTTCAATATGAAAAGGGCAACCAAGGCAAGAACGGGTTATGAAAGCTGGAGACAGGTCGAAGAATCTCTCAACAATATACAGAAAATGCATCTAAAATCTGTGGATTCCACAAGCAAGTGAGTTCAAAATAGGTTACTCGTTTGACTTATAAAGTCAAATATTACTTTCAAGAACATTAAAGCTATACTAGTTTAATGTCAATGTTGGCAAATTTAAATATCAGTGTCTTACAACTTTTAATTGTTTAACACATTTTGTTAATGCAGGGATGCCCTTGAATCCAATCAAGCTATTCACTCTCGATTTTCATCCATGGCCTCGTCAACACTAGAAGAAGTAGATATTGCGCAAAGTAGTCCTCTCACATCCATTGAATGTAAGTCATGTTGTAGGTCCAAGAATAGCCTTTCCATGATTCCATCACATAGAAGTACAAAATTTTCTTTTTTGCGTCGTTTGTGTTTTTACAGCAAATTTCATGTTCAAATTACCTATTTGCCCTCAGTAATTACGAAATAAGTTACAAGAGATGGCAAAGTAGGCGGGTCAGAGAATGGTCAATATGGGTTTCGGATCAAATGTCCAAATTAGTAATCCAATAGGGTCGGGCAGAGTTTGGCCGGCCACCAATGCTTAGCAATCCATTTTTATAACCATTGCAAATTGGTACGTGTTTAATGAGTACAAACTACATTATAGAGATTATAGTTAAATGTTTTTATTTAAATTGTTGACCCGTTGCACATCTAAAAGGCTAAAACTAATATTTTTATATATAGCCCTGTTTGACTTTTTATGTATCAGTAGCCAAAATAGGGTTGAAATTGCTACATTTGCAAAATACTATTTTGTCTGATGTTATTTACTGGTTCGACTAATGATAATAAACATTACTTCGTATTTAACTACTTAATTTGTCCATGGTTTTAGCTTTTTGAATGCCTTTCCTCATAAAGCCATCTTGAACTTAGAGTTCTTTAGTATTCTAAAGGTTCCTAGAGAAAGAAGAGTTACGATGTCCTCAAGGAAACTAAAGAAAACAAAATTAAGAAATTTTTTCTGTAACTAAACGCTCCTAAGTCTTTATGTCTTCATCATGTTTGAGGAGATCGTATGGGGTTTAGTGAGCTTATTGTCACATCTCAATGAACCCATCATCTTCTTCTTTGGTTCAGGGACTTCATCCATTAAGTATCGCCTCACTGAATGGTTGAGTCTTCTACTTTGACTAAGGTTGAACACTCGAATTTAACTCACTGAATGACTATTAATTTAGTAACCTGTGTAATGTTTAAGGATATCTAACACTTATGATATTTTCTATTCAAATCCTTATTAAAAGATCAGTTGGCACTGAATTAGCCCAACGGGTTCACCCTTCAATTGGCATGTAAAACCTTTACATTCACTCACACTCATAATCTGCCTTCCTCCAGCCATTTTAATGCTCACATGACTTGTAGGTATGATTTTGCAGCCCATACTTTTAGCTACATTTATGTCTAGAAAATTATAAGTGGAGCCTGAATCAACTAAAATATGCAACTTATACTTGTTAGCTACAATTTTGATAACCCTCATGGTCTGAAAAGAACTTGCACCAGTAATAGCATTCAATGAAATTTGTGGAAATTCTTCATTTTCCAACTCTTTTAATTCCTCTGTGCATTTTTAAATTCCTCCTCCAATTCTTTCATAGGAAATAACATAAGAGAAAACACTTGCCCTTCACATTTGTGACCAGGAGCAAATTTCTTATCACAGTAAAAACACAGATTTTTGGCTCTTTTTTTCTCACTCTCCTTATGAGTTAACTGTTTTCGAACCGGTGTTGGTTCAGCGGTTGGATTAGGCTTCGAATTGCAATTTGTATATGACAAGGTAGCAATAGTGGTTTATTACTACTGGCACTACCACTACTCATTCGAAATCCACCTATATGATGACTCCCTAAAGGCTTGTCCTTCTTATTAATAGCCTCTAAGGTTGCTTCTTGTAGGTTGGTTAAACAATATACATCAAAGAGTGTTTTTGGCTTAAACAGTCGCACACTCATTTCTAGTTTAGTAGGCAAACCCTCCAAATACAAACTAAGAGCATGATCTTTACTTACATCTACTCTACACAGTAGTGTGTCAAACAAGTCTTGCTTTAGCAGTCTTTTCATATTTAGCATTTTTTAAAGCAACCATCGGGTCTTCAATAACTGAACTAGATCTTTGAATGATTGCCTCTTTATACTTATCCCAACCCACATTTTCACCCCTATTTTTAACACATTATGTATGCCATAGTAATGCTTTATCAGAAAGGTGAACTGAGACAATTCATACATTTTCCCTTAGTGGTGTACAGTCAATCAAGAAAAACTGTTCACACCTGAATACCCACCACCTGACATCATCTCCATGGAATTTTGGAAACTCAAATTTAGCCAATCTTCCAAACGGTTTTGCTTGTCTTTCAGTGTCATGGTTTACCACTTGATTTGTTTGAATGCTCAAAGTTGTGATTGTACTATTCATGGCTGCAAAAAATGGTATGATCTCAGTCATTGCATCATCCACGTACGGTTTAGTAACAATGTCCTCACCATTTTTGCTACCCGAAGTAAGTCTTGATGAAGGTGCCATCGTAACTAAATTTGTTGCCAATTTTATCACGAATGAGGAACAATTTCTAAATCACGAATGAGGAGAATACCGAATTCGTAATTTTCCGAAATCACAATGATCGAATTCTCAATTTTGAATTACCGAATTCGTAATCTACTTATTCTGAATTCGTAAATTTGCAAAAATTCCGAAAACGCCAAATACCGAATTCATAATGTTTATTGTACCGAATTCACAAAAAATATGACTATACCGAATTCGGAACACAAAGGAAATTCCGAAATCACTAATTACAAAGAAAATTCCGAATTTGCAATTAACCGAAATCACAAGGGACTGAATGCACAAATATACCAAATTCTTAATCACACTATATTAAAACACCGAATATAGTGATGTCAACTAACAGAATACACCGAATTTGGGTTTGAACAACTATATCGTATTCACAAAATTCCAAATTCGGCATACACCGAATTTGAAAATCAAGTTTTACCGAATTCGTAAACGAGGAAGAGACCATATTCAAGAACAATCACTGATTTCACCGAATTCGATGTTTGTTACCGAAATCGATCGAAATAAACGCTTTCCTTTCACCGAATCCAACACCAAATTGTAAACCGTAATCGCAAATCACCGAAAATGTTTGGAAACAAAATTCACCAAAATTTGACCGGAAACAATGGAGTTCGCCGAATTTTGGTCGGAGAAGACAATCACGTTGCCAGAAAAGACGCTTTTGATACCAATTGATACACAACACTAGGATTATAACATAGAATCGGTAGCGAAGCAACAATTAAACTGGGTTTATCAAAGATTAGAATGACAACTGAAAGCTTAAGATGTTATTAATGTTGGGTTTTATAATCTAATTAACCATATTAATTATCACGAGTACGCAGCGGAATAAATGATCACGTGTAGAACATAATAATTAAGAAGATAGAAAACATGTACCTTTTAGCACGAAACGATACACCGTTTAAAGGTAACCGTAAACACCGTCTTCTATATCGCGTGTGTATAATACAACGCGTAACCACTAGAATCAAAAGTATGATTCCTCTAAGCTTCCACACACTATACATTCTTATATATTTACTCGTCATTTAACATATAAACGTGTGCGTCCCCTTAGGCTTGGGAATATTTCCAGACATATATTAATCATATATGATCATAATCCAACAATTAATGGGAAATTGTACTACAGATCTGTTACAATAAGTACCTAGTTGTTACAAGAAGAATTAGAGAGAAACGTGTTTTCACACAAATGATCAACCAACTAAATGAAAGAACAATGATTGGTGTTTATATGTGGAATGGAAAGGAAAGACTTGTGGTGTACTTCGTGGTTGACTTGTGTTGATTTCTGAAATGACTCCTATCACATCACCTCACCGGATTGAATCGATTAATCCTGATCCTAAATTCGATCGATCCATCACATCTCACCAGTTAGGGACGGATCCAGAAATTTTTATTCGAGAGGGCACTTTTTGATAATTTTTAGGATTTACGTTACAAATTGGTTCTTAGGGAGGGCAAATTACAAAAAAAACTCAGATATTTTATAAAATTTACACTACAATTTTTTCGTTAAGGGGGAAGGCACTTGCCCCCCACCCCCACCCTATCTTCGCCCCTGTCACCAGTTAAAAAATGACCAGTCAAACGAGCCGGTGAACCAATCGCTAACACAATCAAACTTCAATTCAATTCACTTTAAACGAATCTTTCTAATCCGATCAAACTATCATCTTCCTAATCGCAATTTTAATTAATAAAACACGAACAAAGGAGCACACTTTTTATTTATTTATTATAAAATTTCGGTCAACATAAGTCAAACGGTTAATATAATAATAATAACACACAAGTAGGACATTTGAAAAAGTAACAATTACTACTACTGCAACTGAACGAAATTTATTATTAACGAAACTGAACGAAATCAAACGGTGTTAGCAGCAGTGATGGTGACGGATTCATTTTCAGTTGAAGAATTCTCTTCAGTAGCATCATTCTCTTCTTCATTAACGACAACACCATGAGTATCTTCTTCATTAACAACAGTAGCAACATTCTCTTCTTCATTCACGAAAGCAGCAACATTCTCTTCTTCATTAACAACATCAACAACATTCTCTTCACCACCACGGCCTCCTCCTCCACCACTCCTTTAATACGTGCATGTGCAACTTCTAGCCTACCGATGCTGCTATTAGCACGGTTAAGACATTCAAACATCTCATGTTTCTGAACCTTCTGCAGTGTGATTTACTGTGAAAATCATAGTTCCCTCAATTGTAGGTCATGATTGATTGATTTGAGAATTTGAATGGTAAGAAATGCGGGAATAGAACTGGTATTCATAGACGGGTTGGAGATGCATCATGATGATGATGATGAAATGGGCTACTTTGATCCATTCAATATCTATTATTGTTATTCAGCCCAACCCAGCCTAGGCCAACCTATTTTTACTTTTCTTCCTCTAATAAAACTATTCATTTTTCTTAAAAGATATACACTACTCTTTACGTCCCAAAATTATTGTCCATCGACAAAAAATACACAGTTTAAAAAAAATGCATTTATTACTGCTTTCTCTTTCTTACTTTTTAACAGAATGACAGTTTTACCCTTAGCTAATTAATTAAAGTATTCTTTAAAGTTTGTAATTATAATTTCAAACAAGGGTAATATATTAAACTTAACCAAATTTCTCTATTTATTTTTAGTAGTAAACAATTAAATTGAAACATCCAAAAAAATAAAACGTGAACAACAATAAAAAAATAATCGCGGATGGAAATACTATCTTTTACCTACTATTTAGTAATTACAAGTATAAATATGTTAAGTAAAATAATTACTTTTTAATTTTTTTTATCAAATATAATTGTACAATATTTAGTTCCGAACCAAACATATATCGAGAAGCTAAATAATATGTGCATTAATGTTGTAATGAATACAAGATTCACAACGATATCCCGCATCAAAAATAACTTTTTTTGTACTATTCCTGTTCCATAACGGCTCATGTTATTCCGCTTTAAAAAGTTTAACCTCCCGTGCACGGATCTAAAAGTTAAATACCTACTAAAAATTAGTGTTAATCTGAGACAAATGAAGACACTCTCACGGTTATTTTTGCAATGAATTTAAATCCGATATTTTAAATATAGTTAACGATGCATTCCTCAATTAAAGCTTATATAAGGATAACCCGAAAATAAAAATCTTTGAGGGTAATTTACGGACTATTCACTCACGCATAAGTATTAAACATGGATAACAATATTTATATTTTAAAGAGCAACATTCAACCACAAAATCATGTCACTGAAACTACATGCATTATGTTTACATAAACCAACACATATCCATTTTCGACAAATTACAAATTAGGTGACTATTGTTTTCCGCAATATTCGACTAACAAATTTACTTTCACGGGCAACAACATGTCATGCGTTACTTTTACCAACACCTATCCATTTTCGAACATTACAAAGAAGTAACTAATTGTTTTCGTAATATCGTGTGAGTATATTGCTAGTATTATTTTATATATATTTGCTATTATTATTTTTATGAGCATTTATAAAGTTATAATATTGAGCTAGTAATCTCACGACCAAATAGTTCATCAACTTATAAACTGCCTCATAAAATAATAACAAGGTACACACAAAACATACTGTGTACAATAATTCAACCTATTATCTAATATGTCGAAAATGTTATTGTCCTTGGTAAAGAGTAACATGCATGTGTATAGTCCGTGAAACAAATATTGGATTAGTTAATACCTAATCTAAACCACATTAAAAAAGCGCCACCTGCCACCTCCCCTCTCCCTTCTCCTACCAATCCTTATTTTATCTAAATGCCTAAAGGGGCCACTATGCGTCAATCATTTGTTTTTGGTTTTCTGGCTTTCAAACTAACAAACCGTCGCGATGAAGTTTAATAACATATGGTAAAATTTAAAAACATGTTTTTCTTTTCATTGGCATTGAAACTATTGTTCAACAATAATAAATTATGTTTTTTTTAAATCGATACATGATACATCTAATAATCCTCAAGTTTAATAAATCTTCTATCTCTTCTAAGTGTAATATTGAGTTTGAAGATGATCCTCATGAAAATACCTATATTACTTTTTTGTTATAAGTTAATAAGATGTCATGCAAAGCTTTGCTTAAAAAATATATATCACCGGCGCGCTCTAGCGAGAGAGTATACTTTTCCTAAAACAATCTAAATGTTTATTTCTCAAAAAAAAAAAATAAAAAAAATCCCAACTAAAAAATAGGTTTTTTCATGAGATATGCCAAAACAAAAATCTATCATTCAATAAATATATAGTTTAAAATCATAAATATTCAAGACAAATGAAAAACTTTCATAAGAAACATGGTTTGAGAAAGAGTTAAAATTATGAAATGGTAAAGTTTAAATTTTGTCTCAATTTAGTCACTCTAAGTTTTTTTAATCATATAAATCACTCAAAGTTTCAAAAGTGTTTTATTGTTGTGAAACTTTTATGCTTGAGTGACTAAAATCTAAAATGAATTAGGACTTATATTTCTTTTCATTTATGCATGAATTGATTACATTTATGGATCTCTGTTTTTAAAATTAACTTCTTAGAAAAGAGAATAGCGATGGCAATGGGCGAGAAAAAACTCATAACTCGTGGGTATCCACACGTGAATGGGCGGGTAATCCATCATTTTTTCACCCACGGGTGGGTCGTGGGTGAAAATTTATACCCATCAGTGGGTGGCGGGTGGGTGTCGGGTAATGCATACCCATCATGGGTGTACCCATTTAATATACTTACGGGTTTATCCGCCAAAATACCCATGGGTGTACTCCTAAACCCATTTTTGTTAAAGTATAATTTATTATACTACTTAAATATTTATGAGGTTGTTGATATATATTTAATAACTAGTTGCAAAGCCCGCCCGATGGGCGGGCTTGCCATGTGAGTATCCAAGGAATAAATAAATTAACGGTTAATCAATTACGAAAATTGTAAAATATTTATAGAGTGAATAAATAACAAAAACAAATGAATGGTAATCCGATATAATGAAATAAAACTTAATAAAGTATCTATCATTACAAAGTATACAAAAAGAAATACATGAAATGCAACGTGAAAACTAACATGAATATACATTCCTTTTTGAAAGAATCATAACTACGAATGTATTGTATGATTGTTGGGGATGAAAGGAGTACATGATATGCAATGTGCCTTGTTAATTCATCATATAGAGTGAAAACATGCATGTTCAGAATGTATAAAACAAAAAAAATATACCTAACTCTCAAATAGATATCTTAAACCTTCATGCTTATCACCATCTTCTTAATATATTTTCATCCTTATTTACCAAAAGAGAGCGCCGCAGTATTGTCATGCATGTTCACAGTCTCCTAGGTACATAACTACGCACATAATTTT
>BQNB010065991.1:0-33225 GCA_026074375.1 Tanacetum coccineum | reverse complement strand
CGATGGCTGAGATTGACTCCAAAGAAGCACAAAAGAAATTGAAGGCTGAGATTTGTTTTAGAATCTCCTCACACAACAAGAACACTTAGTTTTTGTCTCTACAAAGAAACATAAGCTGCAAGTCGAAGAGGGAAGACTTCGGCTATAAATAGAGCCTTTTGTAAGCCTTTGAGGCATCTTAGTAACTAGTTAATTT
Source organism: Tanacetum coccineum (assembly GCA_026074375.1). Lineage (NCBI taxonomy): Eukaryota > Viridiplantae > Streptophyta > Magnoliopsida > Asterales > Asteraceae > Tanacetum > Tanacetum coccineum. The sequence goes on along the minus strand of BQNB010065991.1, from coordinate 33,029 downwards.
TAGAATATCTTAAGTTTTATTTTCAGTTTGTTTTAAGTCATTTACAGCTTTTACTTCCAGCTTTGTAACATTTTCAAAGTTTTAATGCAAATTTGAGTTTTAAGTCAATTTACAATACCAGTGTTAAGTTTCTTAATCATATTGTTTTGTGTTCAAAAAGCTCTCACCACAGCTTACTCATAAGCTGTTTTCACTAAGTAAAGATAAAAAGTTAAGTAGTTAAGAGAAAATCACAAATATCACTCTCAAATATACCACAGCTTATGTTATGGATGATAAGCCAGTTCTGGATGGGCTTATGGACTCTCACTAGCTTGTTTTATACAAGCTAGAGCTTGTAGATTCTTTGTTTGACCCTGTTTTGAGCAAGGGTGTTGTAAGTTTCTCTGTTTCTTGTTTTTCTTATTGACTATAGAACTGCTTATAGTGCCTATTTGTTACTTATGTTTACTTATTTGTGCTTTATCAGTATGCTTAGTGCTTATTTTGCTTAATTGTTAGTTTAGAAATAATTTTTGCCTCCTTCTTAGTTAACACTGTTAGTTATAAGTTAAAACTGTTAGACTAATTCAGCTTATTTAAGTGCTTATTATGGATTGAAAGTTGCTTATAAAGGTTTTAATTGGATTTTTGATAATCTGTTTTTAATTAGCTTAAAAGAAAAATGATTTTTGAAAAGTTTAAGGGGTATTTTCAACTAGCAGTACTAACTCCAAGTTAGTACTGCTAGTTCTCTTTTGGGATTTTTCACTAACAGTACTAACTCAAGCTAGCAGTACTAACTCTAAGTTAGTACTGGTAGTTAAAACTGTTAGTACTGTTAGCTTATCAGCTTATTATTTCTGCTTATTTAAGATTCATTTAGCTTTTTAGAATAGATTAAGCCTATTTTCGTTTACTGTCTTCATTAGAACTTATTTGCTTTTCCAAAATAATTTTAAGAGTTCAACAGTTTTAATTTTTTAGCTTATTTGCCATTATAGTTTATTCTAGATTGCTTATTCTTATAACTAAGTGCTTATTAGGGTTAGGTAAATATCTGTTTTAGCTTATTTCCTTGTTCCTAGTTTAATTGTGTTTTGTCAAGACTAACAGTACTTATCTACAGCAACCAGTACTAACTTATAGCTAGCAGTACTAACTCCAAGTTAGTATTGTTAGTTAATACTGCTAGTGCTATTGTTAGCACTGTTGAGTTTTTCTTGCTCAATTTAGCTTAACTGCTTTTTGAATTTGCTTATTTAGAGTTAGTTTAGCTTATTTGTTTTGTTTTATGCTTATTCCAGCTTAATTATGTTTTAGCTTTTAAAGTTTTAGTGTTTTCTCATTTCTAACTTTTATGCCTGTTCTAGCTTCTTTTTCTTGCTTGTCTTTATGTGTATTTGCCTATTAGGTTTAGTGCCCAATCATAATTGCATCCTTGCCATATTCAAACATCAATCATCAATCGTCCTTCGATTTTCCATCTCTAGCCTCGTTGGGACATAACGACCCAGGAACACTCTATACTGCTTCCGGTTACATTGCTCTCACGTGATTTCGTCCCTTGTTGTGTGTTTGTATTTCTTTAGATATATAAGAAGGGGTGAGTTTGCGCGAGTCAATGGGTTTCATTAATAGGTGATGTAAGGACATTAATGATGGACGAGGCTCATGCATCAAGGTACTTGGTAAATTTAGGAGCGGATTAGACGTACTATGACCTTAGAGATACATATGGTGGCCATGCATGGAGAAGGATATTGCTACCTATGTTAGCAATTATTTGACTTGTTTAAAGGTGAATGCTGAAACATCAAAGATCTTCGAGTTTATTGTAACAACTAGAGACACCCGAATGGAAGTAGGATATAATAACTAAGGACTTTATTACAAGATTGCTAAGATCAAGTAGTGGGTATGATACAAATTGGGTAATAGTCAATAGACTGACTAAGTTATTCCTATTACATGGTAGTACGTGAAGATTTTAAAATGGAGAATTTGGCGAGACTTTACACTAATGAGAAAGTACCAAGGCATGGAGCGCATGTGTCGATCATCTCAGATCGTAGTGGAAGATTACTTCGCGTCTTTAGTAGCCATTGCAAAAGGCATTAAGAACATGGCTAAAACATGCGTACGACTTATCATCCTCAAACGGACAGACAAAGTGAGCGTACCTTTCAGACTTTGAAGGATATGTTAAGAGCGTACGCGATTGATTTTTTTGGTGGAAATTAGGATACTCCTCTACCCTTAACTGAGTTTTCTATAATAATAGTTATCATTTGAGTATTCGATGCGCTCCGTTTGAAGCACTGTTTGGAAGGAAATGTAAGTCGCCCGTTCTGTAGGCTAAAACTAGAGAAAGTAGTTTGGTTGGGTCTGAGTTGGTACAAGAGACAACCGACAAGGAGAAGCTTAAAGCGGCTAGTGATTGCCAAAAGAGCTATGTTGACAATATGCGTAAACATTTAGAGTGGAAGTTGGTGATAAAGTGATGTTGGAAGTGTCGTATTGGAAAGATGTATTGCATTTTGGAAAGAAAGACCTGTTATCACCAAGATATGTGGGACTATTTGAGATCATTAAAGGGATCAGTCCTATGGCCTATTGACTAAGATTGTCTTAATAATTTAGTAGTATATTTGATGTGTTTTAAATTTAAAGTAGTATTGGACAGATGCAAATCTACATGTGCATGTAGAAGAAATTAAGGTAGACACAACTCTTCGTTTTGCTAAAGAACCTATTGAGATTATCAATCGTGAGGTTAAACGTTTGAAGCATAGTAGGATTTTGATAGTTAAGTCCATTGGAACTTGAAGCGAGGTCATGAGGATTTCATAAAAACTAAGTATCCACATTTGCTCGTTGAGCAAGCTATCCTTGGAAGTACTAAGTAAATCGGACACATAGGGTCATTGGCAGACTTTAGTGCACCCTTGAATGTTCTGAGGTGGTCTATATTTTGAATAAACTCGAAGTCGAGCTGATTCTTCAAAAAACGTTGAGCTTTGTAACAACTCATAACTTAGTTCTAAGACAATTCTTGTTTGATGAGTTGTAGGGTTAGGTTATGAATGGCGTTGTTACACAACTTAAGGTTTTGACGAGTTTCCTCGATGACGAGCGATGTTCATGTAATTGGATGATTATTTTTGCTTAGAGTTGTTATGTTGCTATTAGTACCCTTATATGGGCAAGCGAAGTTGTGAGCAGTGGGTTTTTGATTGTGAAACTTAGACGAGATTCAAAGCGTGGCCCTAAGTTCACATGGGAACATGAGGATCATATGAAAGCTAAGTATTTCCCGATTGTTTGTTGATGATGATGTTGAACCTATTAGTAAAATCTCGGGACGAGATTTCCCTAAGGAGGGGATACTGTGACAACTATGCTTTGAGCAGGTTAGTCAACTATTAGCATTGACTTAAGTTTCATTGTGTGATCTGATAATTATGTGTTTATGTGATTCTATGAGAGTTTGGTTACCAATCAATGGAGCGTGATTGTCTCCTTGTGATTGAAGTTACGGTTGTTATGTGCATTTCTTATTTTGTTTACATTTTATGACAATAAAAAAATGATGGTATAATTTTATGTATGTATGTAATTATGTGTACGTATTATGTATTTACATATTTAAATAATCAGAGTTTGTGAGAGTAGAAAATTAAGATTAGTAAATTTAGTTAGATGGATTTTAGTAGTAATAAGTTAGTAAATAAAATATATGTTTAGAAATGAAATTTATTTATAGTCATTTTATTTAGTTTTAATTTAAAAAGTTTAAAAGGAAGAATAAAGGGGTTTTTATAAAAATGTCAAAATTAAGGGTTGAATGTGTAATTAATAATGATTAAATAAAAAAAATTAAAAAATATATATATTTTAAATGGGTGTTATTTGGCCGGTTATAAGAAAAAAGAAAAAAAAAGGAAACTAATTTGACTACATCAAGGATTCTAAGGCTTATAAATACAAAAGTTAGGAAAAACCATAAAACACTTTTCTCTCCCTTTCGTTTTAATCGGTCGAACCCAAGAAGGAATTTTTTTATCAAGAACAATTTGGTGATTTATGGTTTCAAGAATCAAGAATTAAGGTATGCTTTTGAACTCTAGTTGTTTAGTTTTTTTTAAAACATGTAACAATTATTATGGTGGATCATTAGGGTTTATATAAGATCTGTAAAATTAGGGTTTTGATCTTTAAAAATCATTTTTGCGATGATTAGTGGTGTTAAGCATGTGTAATTAGGGTCTTAGGGTTTGTAAATTCAGAATTTAAAAGCTGGCAGTTTTAAAAGGTCATATTGTAAAATCATAACTTGGTCATAAAAGTAGAAATCATTAATTTTCTTGAGCCTAAAATTAAATTAAGAGAGTCTAGTTTCCAAAAAATTCAGCCCAAAAAGGTTTTAAGGTGGGAAGTTAGTCAAATAATTTTCGCAAGAAAAGTTGTTAAAATAGTAAATTCAGGTCTGATTTGGGTCTAATTTCGGGGAGTAAAACCCCTATGTAAAAGGCAAATTTGGGTTAGCCAAAAATCGTAAGTCATATTTTAGGTGTCTATTAACTCCAGTTCGAACGGCTAATGTAAAAAAGAAATTCTAAGTATTTTTAAGGACGTCAAACTTTTTGGTGTGCGTTCAGATCCGAATCTAAGTACTTTGTAACGATGTCTATTTATAAAATAGTTCCACTTACTATTATTTTTTTTAAAAATCACAGTAGCTCACAACTCATTGGGGAGCTAGGAAATGTAAGGAGAACCATCAATTAGGTGTTTTGGTATTTTATTTGTGGTCATAAAGTGACTACAAAATTTAGCCAGAAATTGTAAAGTGAAAGTTAATAAATAAGGTCATATAGGATATGAAAATGATTTGGGAGATGTACTTAAAGGATTATGAACTTAGTGTAAGGTTTAGAAGTCCATCATGTGATTATTGCATTAGCTTGGGCATTTAGCCTAACCGAGTGTAACATATGTTTTTGTATGTTTAGATTGCGTGCAAGGTCTTGTCAAGTAAGCTAAGCATCAGGTGAGTTTCATAGTGCCATATTATTATGTTTTCTTAGGATGGAAATGATGCAAAATATGTTTTGAAATGTTTTGATTCTGTGATTATATGGTTCAAGTTACACATGAACTTTTATGTAGCTATTATATGTTTTGTGTTGCATGTTGTATGATGTTGCATTGTTCTTCGCCTACTTTGTGGGCAAGAGGTTTTGCTTACTTTGTGTGGGTATGAACCTGTGCGGATACGGTACCAAGAGTCTGGGTTTGGGGATAACATTCCTCTCTATGACTATTTTTGTGATTTGGATCGGGGGACACGTTCCGTCCCAATTATGATTGCTTGTTTGGGACGATTGCATGTTAGCATGTATAATAGTCAGCTTAATTATCCTGCCATGTTTTGTTTTTTATATAATCACAGTAATTAATTTAAATCTTGTATTGGTGTCGTAAAACCTATCACTCTCACTAACCGTTGTGTTGACGTTTTTAAGCATCATTTTTAACTGAGCGTTAGGAAGGTGTTGAAGTTAATAAAAGTGGCTAGAGAGACCATTAGGCTGGCATTGGAAGTTCTCATTTGATTTTGTTTCGTATTTGTGTGCATAAATTCTTGAATGTTATTAGGTTTAATAGGGTTGTGATACATTGTCTTTGTATTGATGAGACCCCTTTTTCATTAATACAAGATGTCGTTCTTTTGTTTTTGGTATTGTCATGACACATTGTGTCTTTTATATTTAGCTATGCATGTAGTAATTCTCTATTGTTGACACCACTATGTTGTGATGATATCTATGATGTTACGCCTTGTGTTTCTGCCTTGGCGGAGTGTGACACAACTCTGTAAATTCTTTTGAGCCTATGAGTTCTTGACTTATTCCTCCTCTCTAGCTTCTTGACTCTCCTTTTCAAACTTGCAATCTCATTAGCTTGAGTTGTCTTTGTAGTCTCCAAATCTAGAACCCTTTGTTGTAAATTTGTACATAGTTCCATCAATTCATTAAGTTTTAGACTATCCTCACCACTTAAAAGTGTGTTACCTCTTGCGCGCAGTAGATCATTAGATGTTTTAGATACATTCTCAAACCTAGTTTGAGCAATAGTATCCCCTATGGTTTTTTGGCGCTTGGGACCACCACCTGAAGTAGTTCCTTGGGAACCAGCTTCAATAGGTGTTGGCTTGGATTGGATCTTATTGATGTTACCCCTATCCTGCTTTGCATCTAAGCTAGTAGCAGTAGTGGCAGCCCTTTCCAAACTATCATCCATCTCCTCATTGACAACCTCATCTGCTACATTGTCAATAGGACCACTAGACTGAGGTATATGAGTGTCCTTTCTCTTTGACTTCCTAGGTCTTTGTTTCTTTTGAGGTTGAGATGTTGATGGTTGAATAATGGTGGGTATGTGATGAGGATCAATGGGATTTGCTGAACCTTCACCCATTTTGGCTTGAGCTTGTACCACCATTGTTTGGAATAATGGTGTTTCCCTTCCAGAAAAACCTTTCCCTACCCTTCTCATATTCCTAAATATCTTCTTAGTGTGAGAGGGTACAATATATATTCTGCTGTGAGTAGGCATCCCTTCAAGTTGTTTATCTAAAAAGACTTGTATAAACTTTGGATACATCAAAATTTTTCCCACATTATCTAAGTTCTTCACCATACTTTTAAAAATATATTTTGAAAAGTTGAACTTCTGGTTTGTAGCTAAATTGTTGATCCCAATGAATAGATCTTTAACTCCTTAGCTTGATGTAAGGTTTAGTATCCTTGGATAAATCCAAAAATACTAAGAATGAAACTTTGAGTGAATGATATAAACTAAGCGGAATCTAGTTTATACCACTAAGAAGTATACTCAATGAAACAGTAAAGTATGTTTGACACACATAAAGATATAACCAACACAATAAGCTTTAATATATTAATACAATCACTCTAATGAAGTGATAGGGTTTACAACCTAGAAGATATGAATTCTAAGGAAAACTGATATCTAAAACCATAACCTAGGATCTCCTTTTATACACCAAGGAGACCTTTACAAGATAAGTACAAATCTTTTTTAAACTTCTATAAGATATCAACATATTTTCTAAATACATAATCTTATACATATCTTCCTATCTTTATAGAATATATACTTTGAACAAATCCATGCATATCCTTTCACACGTCTTTATCTTCATTCAGTCTTCAGTCTTCAGCAGTATTAACTTCTTCTCAACAGTATCACGTTAGTACTGGTAGTACTAACTTTTGCTCTAGCAGTACTAACCAGTTAGTACTAGTAGTTATAATATATGCAGTACAAACTCTTTAAGCTTGGCAGTACTAAGTTGAGCTAGCAGTATAATCTTTATAGAAGACCTTAATTCCCAATAATCCTCCCCTAAACTTATGATTATCATCAAGTTTCATGAATTAAACCTTTTGTCTTTGAGAGGATTCTTTCAAACACTTCAAGTTCTTGGTCTTTCAACCTGTTATAAGATTTTCCTTAAAAGCTCATTTGCCATCTCTGAAGATTCATCCACTTGAAGTTTGTTAGCCAACATTATAGTCATAAGTGCTCTTGTCAGTAGATAATCTTTTTCAACCAGCATAAAGATGTCATGTCCTCTTTCTGTAGACACATGGTGAACACCACATGTATCATACAATTTCCATTTCAATGGATCATGCATATATCTCTGAAGATTCCTTAGTATATCATCATCATCTGGTTCAAATAACCTTTTAATTCAACCCATAAGACCTTCTCTTTATCAACTGTAGGCCCTGTTGAACTAAACTTCTTCTTAACTAAATCCCAAAGCTTCTCTAGGTCATCTCTATCAAATCTCTTCAACATGTCTTCAAAAACTTGATAGACCTCTGTATGGTTTCCAACTCTTATAATTCTCTAGTAACTTCTTGATTCTTTAGTGAAAACTTCCCAGTTTATAATTGGATATTTAACCTGTAGAGCTTCAATGCACACTTCTTCTACTGGAACTATCACTAACAGTTTCTTTAGCTCTTCTTTTGATATTTCTTTTTCTTTTCCTGCAGATTGTTCTTCAACTGACCCTGAAACTTCTCCAACCTTTTGTCTTTTAGCAGGTGCTTTTGAAAATCAAATCTAGATTTCTTCATCACTTCCTTTTCAATCTCAGAATCCTTAGGTACAAAAGATTGATTTTGATCCTATACACTTTCAAATATAGGTCTAATATCTTCATAGCTCATTCCTTTGAAATGACTCTGCTTATATCCTCCTTGATTCTTCAAATACATGCACATGTTCTTCCTTACTTCAGCTTTAGAGAAAGATCTATTTTGTTGTGCATTATATCTGAGCACAGCAGGCTCACTACAATCAATATCATAAGCTTAAGTAGTTTTAGCCACACCTTCTTTCCTTTTATCCAACTCCTTTTGTCATTCCAAGGCTTGTGCTAGATCATACTTCTCTTGTTCTTGCCTTTCTATATCAATCTCTTCTTGTAATTGTTTAGCTATTTCTGCATCCCTGGCAATCCTTTGTCTTTCTTCTTCATTAATCTGTTCTTGTAGTCTAATAGCTTCTTTATGCCCAAGTCTTTCTTGTTCTAGTTGCTTCTTTGTCTTCTTTTGAACAGATTCGTCATCTTTCATGATAGCTTTTCCTTTATTTTTTATCTTTTCTGCACTCCTTCTGATATAAACTTGTCTTTCAGGAATGGCAGTACTAACTTTAGGAATTGCACTAGTAGTACTAACTAGTACCTCAGTAGTACTAATTTCTTTTTCACCTTTTTCACCACTACCAGGATCTTTCACTAGTTTAGTAGGCTCTTCTTAGTCTAAAAGTATCTCAGTATTAGCACTAGTCCTCCCCTAAGTCTCAACATCCTCTTGAATCCAGGAAGTTCCTTCATCTTGTACTAATGAAATAGAAGGGTTTTGATCAATCCCAACAATTATCCTCCCCTGTTTGTAAGAATCCTCTAAATCTTTCTCATTATCAGAGATAATCACTATTGCCCTTCTTCTAGATTTGCTTGCCTTTACCTTGTGCTCCAATTTCTTGACCCTCAGAATGAGCTTAGTGTAAGCAGTACCATATGTCAATTTTGTCTGCTTTATGTCATTTTGCAAATCGTCCACCTTCTTGGAAAATGTTGTACAAAGAACCGTCAATTCATTGAGTGTCAAACTGCCCTCATCACTGCCAAGTGATTGAACCCTTGGTTGAAATGAATCATGAGGCATAGTAGCAGGTTCTTCTGCATCATGGATAGTTTGCATAAATGGTGGTGTAAGTGGTTGTTAAGATGTGGATGGATGTGTTTGGGGTGATAAGGATGGTGAAGATGTTATTCTAGAAGGAGATGACTCAGGTGCAGTGAGCATAGTTAGAAATAGTAGAATGTCTTTATTGGGAATTATGTTTTCCTGACTTAGTACCGCCGGTGATAATAGTTAGTACCGATAGTTATAATTAGTACTAACAGTACAAAGTGTTAAGTATTGATCAGTTAGTTAGTACCATTAGTATAAAATAGTTAGTACCGTTTAAGAGATATGTATGAGATATTATAGGAAAAGATATGTATTATCTTTTATGCATTTTGTAAGCCTATTCGGGTTTATCCTTAGTCTATAAAAGGATCCCTCATGGCATAGTTAGAGATATCAGTTGAACATACATCTCATACAATCATATCTCATAGTTAGTAATCTGTAATCACTTTAACAGATTAATATCAAAGTTTAGTTTATTCATTATTCTTCTTAATACTATTGTGTAGATTCTGCATATACAATTAGTATTCATAGTCAGTGTTTCTATATAGTCAAACTGTATTTATACAAGTTGGCTATCACCCTTAGCAGGCTGCAAAGATCTGTTTAGTTTGGGACTCATAAGTGGTATCAGAGCCTGTGAGAAACTCTAAGTAAGAAGAACAAACAAAAACCAGTTATACTTCACCATCCGCTACCCTCAACATCACAAACACCAACAACACAACAAACTCCTCACACAATTTCAACCATCAAACTTCCTATTCTCAAAAAGGGAGAATACGATATATGGGCCATGAAAATGTAACATTATTTAGCCCATACAGACTATCCAATCCGGGAAGTTATATAAAATGGAATGGTCCTGTATCAATCACTACATATACACAAGGTCAAATCAAGGTTTTGCCTCCAAGGACTGCAGAAGAGATCCTAGCCAGAGAAAGGGAAAGAAAAGCTAGAACCACTTTGCTTATGGCTTTACCAGAAGATCATCTTGCTAAATTCCATAAGATGACTGATGCAAAAGAGATGTGGGATGCCATCAAATCCAGATTTGGTTTAAATGACAAATCAAAGAAGATGCAAAAGTATATCTTAAAGCAACAGTTTGAAGGATTCTCTGTATCAAACTCAGAAGGGCTCCATAAAGGCTATGACAGGTTCCAAAGTCTTCTGAGTCAATTAGAGATTCATGGAGCAAGTTTATCCATTGAGGATGCAAATCAGGAATTCCTTAGATCTTTACCTTCTGCCTGGTCTCAAGTTTCCTTAATAATGTGGACCAAACCAGGAGTAGACAGTCTCAACTTTGATGATCTGTACAATAATCTAAGGGTCTTTAAGAATGATGTAAAAGGCTCTACTGCATCATCATCTAGCACATAAAATGTAGCATTTATCTCTAAGAACATAAGCAGTAATAATGATGTTAGTACCGTTTATAATCTTTCCACTCCTTCTGGTCAAAACTCACAGTATGAACAAACTTCATCATACTCCTTACTTGTTAATCAATCAAGTTGCCCTCAACTGGATCATGAGGACTTGGAACAACTTGATGAATATGACCTAGAAGAAATGGACTTGAAATGGCAGGTGGCCATGATTTCGATGAGAATGAAAAAGTTCTACAAAAAGACTAGTAGAAAGCTACAATTTGATGCAAAGGAACCAGTTGGTTTTGATAAAACCAAAGTTGAATGCTATAATTATCACAAGACGGGCCATTTTGCTAGAGAATGTAGAACCAAAGGAAATCAAGATAGTAGGAGGAGAGATGCTTGGAACTCTAGAAATAAGGATGGGAGAAAATCTGGTAAGCAGGAAGACTCTAAAGCATTGGTGACCATCGATGAAGAAGGTGTAGATTGGACCAGTCACTCAGAAGAAGAAGAAGATTATGCTTTGATGGCTTGCAACAGCTCAGGCTCAGACACAGAGGTAACTTCCTGTTCAAATAAGTGTAAAGAGTCATATGCTAAACTTAAAAAACTGTATGATGCACAAAGAGAACAACTAAGTGATGCAAGCATAGAAATAAAGGCATATACTCAAGGTCTAAAAAAAGTTGAAGCACAATTAGTTGCTCATCAACAAGGTGAACTTTGGTATGAAGAAAAGATAAGGTTTATGAAAATAGACTTAGATGATAAAACTAATGTACTAACATACCATAAGAAATTGTTAGCAGAAGCTCAAAAAGAATTTAAAAGCTAAAGTAGAAAAATGGCACACCTCTTCTAAAAATCTTGGTAAACTGCTAAATACCCAAATTGTGCTAATGTAAATTTAGGTAGTGGTATGGGGATCACAGATATGATGGTATTTTGAGCTATAAAAATGAAGTTTTACAAAGTGTTTTTATGAATAAGGAGAGTGAGTTAGAAAAACAACCTTTGTATGATAGGCTTGTTACAGTAGGAGGAATGCATGTTGTACTCCCACCCATGATAGGTAATTACATGCCATCTAGACCTGATGTAGAAATAGATTAATCTTAATTTACATATGGTCCAAAATAGTCTCAATCTAGTAAAAGTGACTTTGATACTTGTGAATCAGATTGTAGTGTTGAAATACATGAATCTTTGCCTGAACCAACTGTAAATGAACCCACAGTAGTAAATCAACCTAAGGTTTGGTCAGATGCTCCACTATCAATTGAGGATGTATGAATCAGGATGTCATTTAGTTAAAGATGAACATGTGTCTCAACCTACAAAAGAACAGGAACAACCTAGTTTTGCTAGTACTAATAAGCAAGTAAAAACTCCTAGGGAAAACTATTTAAGATCAATTCACAACATAGTAAAAGTCTATCAGTTGAACAAGAAAGGTTTGGAATATGGGTTTACTGCAAGAGCTGTTTGTATGTGGTAGTTTTAGTACTAATTTAGAGATTGTGATTTCCATGAAATGAGGATGATCTAAACAAGGTGATTAACAATAGGCATGAGATGAAGTCTAGTCAAAGGAGATAAGGCCAATTTAGAAACAATGTGGCAAGCGTAAATATCAAAACCAATTTGTTCTCCAGGCTGTACTAACTAGAAACTGGAAAAAATTCCAGTAATACTTCTGGGCTTAGCGGTACTAAAAAATATTAGTATGCTAGGCATTAGTTCTTAACAGTTACAGGCAAGTACTAACTAGTGCTGCTATGAAAGTTAATACTGTTAAGCCTATTGTGAATAGAGTTAGACCTACAATTGTTTTTCATAAAGCTCATTCACCATTTTCAAAGCCTTTTAATAAAACAACAGCACTTAGAACAAATTTTTCAATACAAAAGGTTAATACTGCTAAGCTGAATGCAGTTAGTGTATGTTGGGGGAAGAAAGGGAAGGAAACTGCTCGTTAAGCCCTCAGCGTTGGTAATTGGGAGAACAAAAGACACCATTTTTGGTAAAATGTGACTCCATTACAATGGTGGATCCGAGTCTTAGATAATATTTTCACTTTTTCAAAGATCCACTAGGCAGACTCAAGCCTAAACAGGCTTGGGTCCCTAAGAGAATCTAATCTCTTTTATTTGATGTGCAGGATTATCCACATAGAGCTTTACAGAACAAAGGAATAGTTGATAGTGGATGTTCCAGGCACATGACTAGAAACAAGGTCTACCTTGCTGAATATCAAGACTTTAATGTGGCCCTGTTGCTTTTGGAGGAAGTAAAGGTTTCATAACTGGGTTAAAGGTAAATAAAAACAGGGAAAGTTAGATTTTGAGAGATGTGTGCTTTGTGAAAGAAACTTCAGATTTTAATCTCTTTTCTGTGTCCCAAATGTGTTGGACAAAAAGATACAAGGTTCTGTTTACTGACTCTGATGTCTGTTTTGTCTCTCTGAAATTTAAGTTACCTGATGAAATCAAGTATTACTTAGAATCCTAGACAAAACAATTATTTACAATTTCAATTTAGAGAACATTTTCTTTAGGAGTTGTTGCGTGGTTTAATTGCAAAAACCCACAATTGATGTATCTAAAAATGGCATTGGAGGTTGGGTTTTGTTAATTTAAAAACTTAAAAACTTGTAAAAGGAAAACTTGTAAAGATTTACCTTCAAATATTTTTCAAATTGACCACACTTGTGTTGCATGTCAGAAAGAACAGCAACACAATTGCCTCTGTAAGGCCAAAATCAGTGAGCTCTATTAGTCACTCCTTACAGCTTCTTCAGATGAATTTGTTTAGATCCTACATCTGTAAGGTGTCCTAAACCATAAGTCTTATTGCTTGGTTATAATGATGATTTTAGCAGGTTTAGGTTGGGTGTTTCTTTTTATGAATAAAGGATGAAACTAGTGGGAATCCTTAAGGACTTTATAAGAACAAATACAAAACAATTAATCAATTTTTAAAACTATAGATGTGATAATGGTACAAATTTCTAAGAAAAGGATTTTAATGAATTCTATGGGTCAAAGGGATCAAGAGAGGGAAGACTGTCATGCCAGAACTCCCACAACAAAATGGAGTTACTGTTGAAAAGAAAGAACAGGATCGTAATTGAGGCTGCTGGACTATGCTAGCAGATTCATTTCTGTTACCTATCAATTTTTGGGCTAAAGCAGTTATTACTGCTTGTCGATCTGGGTAAAGAAAGGAAGTACTGTTGGATCCCAAGCAGTACTTCCACAAACTGTCAAAAAGAGTGCAATGATAAATCCAAAACAAACATGGAGACCAAAAGGGAACTATCTAGATTCTGTGAATAGGGATAATGGATCTTACACACTCAAGCAATTTGAGTATGTAACTCCATTAGGGGTATCCAAGTCAGTTATGACTTGGGTCCCTAAAAGAGTCTAATGCTTTGAAATTGTTTGTACAGGGCAATCCAGAAGAAGATCTCAAGGACTATGCTATCATTGACAGTGGATGCTCTGGAAGTATGACAGGAGACAAGGACAAGTTGTCTGATTTTAAAGAGTTCAAAGGTGGTTATGTGGCCTTTGGAAATGACTCTAAAGGTGGAAGAATCTCAGGAAAAGGAACCATTAAGACATCATGCTTAGATTTTGAGAAAGTTAGCTATGTGGAAGAGCTCAAGTTTAATCTCTTATCTGTTTCTCAAATCTGTGATAAGAAGCACAATGTTCTCTTCACAGATAAAGAATGTCTTATCCTATCTCCAAAATTCAAGTTTGTTGATGAAGATTTGGTAATTCTTAGAGCTCCTAGAAAGAATGATGTCTACAGCTTGGATCTAAAGAATATTATTCCCTCTGGTGGAATCACTTGTTTGGTTGCAAAGGCAACAGAGGATGAAGCTGTCCTATGGCACAGAAGACTGGGGCATGTCAACTTCAAAAATATCAACAAGTTGGTTAAAGGCAATCTGGTTAGGGGTTTACCTTCAAAGACATTCAAGCTTGATCACTCTTGTGTGGCATGTAGAAAGGGTAAACAGCACAGGGCATCTTGCAAGAAGATTGAGGAAAGAACTGTCAGAGAACCTCTTGAATTGCTCCACATGGACTTATTTGGACCTGTTTCAGTAGAGAGTATAAACAAGAAAAAGTACTGCTTGGTGGTCACTGATGACTGCAGCAAATTCAGTTGGGTGTTTTTCTTGGCCTACAAGGATGAAACATATGATATGCTTCATGATTTGATTGTGGGTTTGGAAAACAGGCTAAGACATAAAGTGAAGACCATCAGGTGTGATCATGGAACAGAGTTCAAGAATCAACTTATGAATGAGTTTTGTGCCAAGAAAGGAATCAAGAGAGAATATAGCATTGCCAGGACTCCACAGCAAAATGGTGTTGCAGAAAGAAAGAATAGGACTCTTATTGAAGCTGCTAGAACTATGTTAGCAGACTCCCTTCTACCTATTCAATTTTGGGCTGAAGCAGTCAATACTGCTTGTTATGTGCTTAATAGAGTTTTGGTGACTAAACCTCAAATGAAGACTCCTTATGAAATCTTGATGGGAAGATCTCCTAACATCAGTTTCATGAGACCTTTTGGATGCTCTCTGACTATACTTAATACTCTAGATCATTTGGGTAAGTTTGATGGCAAGTCAGAAGAAGGATATCTGTTGGGATACTCTACTAACAGCAAAGGTTTTAGAGTCTATAACAGGGTCACAAGAAAGGTTCAAGACTGTCTTCATGTAAACTTTCTTGAGAATCAGGAGAATCAAAAGGGAAAAGGTCCTGATTGGATGTTTGATCTTGACCTTCTAACTCCATCCATGAATTACATTCCTGTAAGGAAAGAAAACTATGCTGATTCTAAAGAGCAAGGAATATCTTGTGATGATGTTGAAGATTTAGATGACCAGCAATTCATTGTTCATACAGCTCAGCCTATGCATCCAGAGGAACGTACTGCTGCAAAAGAAGTTCAATTGTCCTCTGAAGAACAAGCTTTACATGATGAGCTTGTAAGTTTGATGCATCAAGAATCTCTTGCCAAAGCTCATAATGATGATCAAAGGATTGCTTTTGAAAAGGAAAAGAGGAGAATATCTATTGCAAAGGGAAAAGAACAAGTTGACAGTACTTTCACTCTAAGTACTGCTAATACACCTCCTCAAAGTACTGGCAATACACCTACAGATTCTGATGATGATATTCCTCCCAAGCAGTACTTCCACAAACTGTCAAAAAGAGTGCAATGATAAATCCAAAACAAACATGGAGACCAAAAGGGAACTATCTAGATTCTGTGAATAGGGATAATGGATCTTACACACTCAAGCAATTTGAGTATGTAACTCCATTAGGGGTATCCAAGTCAGTTATGACTTGGGTCCCTAAAAGAGTCTAATGCTTTGAAATTGTTTGTACAGGGCAATCCAGAAGAAGATCTCAAGGACTATGCTATCATTGACAGTGGATGCTCTGGAAGTATGACAGGAGACAAGGACAAGCTGTCTGATTTTAAAGAGTTCAAGGGTGGTTATGTGGCTTTTGGAAATGACTCTAAAGGTGGAAGAATCTCAGGAAAAGGAACCATTAAGACATCATGCTTAGACTTTGAGAAAGTTAGCTATGTGGAGGAGCTCAAGTTTAATCTCTTATCTGTTTCTCAAATCTGTGATAAGAAGCACAATGTTCTCTTCACAGATAAAGAATGTCTTATCCTATCTCCAAAGTTCAAGTTTGTTGATGAAGATCTGGTAATTCTTAGAGCTCCTAGAAAGAATGATGTCTACAGTCTGGATCTAAAGAACATTATTCCTTCTGGAGGAGTAACTTGTTTAGTTGCAAAGGCAACAAATGATGAAGTTGTTTTATGGCACAGAAGATTGGGGCATGTAAATCTCAAGAACATTAACAAGTTGGTTCAAGGCAATCTGGTTAAAGGTTTACCCTCCAAGACATTCAAGATTGATCATTCGTGTCTTGCATGTAACAAGGGGAAACAACACAGGGCTTCTTGCAAAAAGGTTAAAGAAAGAACTATCAGAGAACCTTTAGAATTGCTCCACATGGACTTATTTGGACCTGTTTCAGTAGAGAGTATAAACAAGAAAAAGTACTGCTTGGTGGTCACTGATGACTGCAGCAAATTCAGTTGGGTGTTTTTCTTGGCCTACAAGGATGAGACATATGATATGCTTCATGATCTGATTGTGGGTTTGGAAAACAGGCTAAGACATAAAGTAAAGACCATCAGGTGTGACAATGGAACAGAGTTCAAGAATCAACTAATGAATGAGTTTTGTGCTAAGAAAGGAATCAAGAGAGAATATAGCATTGCAAGGACTCCTCAGCAAAATGGTGTTGCAGAAAGAAAGAATAGGACTCTCATTGAAGCTGCTAGAACCATGCTAGCAGACTCACTTCTACCTATTCAATTTTGGGCTGAAGCAGTCAATACAGCTTGCTATGTGCTTAATAGAGTTTTGGTGACTAAACCTCAAATGAAGACTCCTTATGAAATTTTGATGGGAAGATCTCCCAACATCAGTTTCATGAGACCTTTTGGATGCTCTCTGACTATACTGAATACTCTAGATCAATTGGGTAAGTTTGATGGCAAGTCCGAAGAAGGCTACTTGCTGGGATATTCTACTAGCAGCAAAGGTTTCAGAGTCTACAACAGGGTAACAAGAAAAGTACAGGAATGTCTTCATGTCAATTTTCTTGAGAATCAGGAGAATCAAAAAGGAAAAGGTCCTGATTGGATGTTTGATCTTGACCTTCTAACTCCTTCGATGAACTACATACCTGTTAGGAAAGAAAACTATGCTGATTCCGGAGACAAAGTTTCAACTTTGGATGATGTTGAAGATTTAGATGACCAGCAATTCATTGTTCATACAGCTCAGCCTATGCATCCAGAGGAACGTACTGCTGCAAAAGAAGTTCCATTGTCCTCTGAAGAACAAGCTTTACATGATGAGCTTATGAATTTGATGCATCAAGAATCTCTTGCCAAAGCTCATAATGATGATCAAAGGATTGCTTTTGAAGAGGAAAAGAGGAGAATATCTATTGCAAAGGGAAAAGAACATGTTGACAGTACTTTCACTCTAAGTACTGCTAATACACCTCCTCAAAGTACTGGCAATACACCTACAGATTCTGATGATGATATTCCAAAAGATGGTATTTTCTCTACAAACTCTTTTGATGCTGAGGAAGGCGGAGTAGCTGACTACAACAACATGGATTCTACCATTGATGTTCCCTCTACTCCTACTCTTAGAATTCATAAGATTCATCCTCAAAGTCAAATTAATATGCAAAAATACTGTCGGGTTCAAACAAGAAGAAAGCTTCAAGACAGTACTTCAAACCAACATCAAGCATTGCTGTCATTCCATATACCTACAAAACATAACTAATCACAAAGATCAGCAAACATGCTTGATTGCTTGGCTTCTTACTCAAGAGGAACTCCAAGAAAAGCTCTCAAGCCATACAATTAAAAGTTGGGTTGAAGCGTTTGCAAGAAGACTACTTCAATTCAATCTACAAGAGGTATGGGTGTTAAGTTGACCTACCAGAAGGCAAGAGGGGATTGGAACTAAATGGGTTTTAGAAACAAGAGAGATAACGGGTACTATTATCAAAACAAAGCACGCTAGTTTCCACAAGGTAACAGACAAGAAGAAGGTGGGTGGATTATGATGAATTATTTTGCACCATCCCAGAATTGAAGCAAACAGAACTCTTTTTGGCATTTGCAATCTTCATGGCTTCATGTCTATCAGTGGATGTCAAGATTGCATTCTTATATGGCAACATCACAGAAGAAGTGTATGACAAACAACTCTCCGAGGTTTTTGAAGATCCTGCTCAATCCAAACAAGTCACAGATTTTGTCAAGGCACTTTATGGCCTGCATCAAGCTCCAAGACATGGTATGAAAGACTTTTCCACTTTTCTTTTGAAACAGGATATAATAGGGGCTTATTATAGGAGAGGGGCTATTGACAAAACTCTGTTCATTAAGAAGGATAGAAGAGATATCATGTTGGTACAGGTTTATGTTGACAAAACTCTGTTCTATGGTGAAGGATTTTGAAGATCTTATGCAAAAGGAATTCAAGATGAGTTCCATGGGTGAACTCACTTTCTTTTTGGGGCTTCAAGTCAAGCAAACTTCTGCTGGTATTTTTCTAAGTCAAGACAAATATGTGAAAGACATTCTCAACAAATTTGACTTTAGAACCATTAAGCCAGCATCCACCCCCATTGAAGCTCATAAATCTCTAGGAAAAGATGAAGAAGGTGAAGATGTTGATGTACATCTTTATAGGTCTATGATTGGGTGTCTCATGTACTTAACTGCTTCAAGACCAGACATAATGTTTGCTGTTTGTCTGTGTGCAAGATTTCAAGTCACTCCAAAGGTTTCTCACCTGCATGCTGTCAAAAGGATCTTTAGGTACCTCAAACATCAACCAAAATTGGGTCTATGGTATCCTAAGGACTCTCCTTTTCATTTAGAAGCTTTTTCAGATAGTGACTATGCTGGGGACAATCATGATAGACGATCCACTTCAGGAGGATGTCAATATCTTGGAAGAAGACTGGTCTCTTGGCAATGCAAGAAACAAACAATTGTGGCTATATCATCTACAGAGGCAGAATATGTAGCAGCTGCAAGTTGTTGTGCTCAGGTTCTTTGGATGCAAAATCAACTACTTGATTATGGATTTAACTTCATGAACACTGAAATCCATATAGACAATGAGAGTACCATATGCATTGTGAGGAATCCTGTTCTTCACTCCAAGACCAAGCATATTCAGATTCGACATCACTTTATTCGAGATTGTTATGAGCAGAGGCTCATTAATGTGGTCAAGGTTTTATACATGATGGACAAAGTAGCAATTTACTCACCAAAGGCTTTGACTTGGCAAGATTTAACTTTTTGGTGGTAACTATTGGGATGATGAACCCATAGCTACATTTGAGGGGAGGATCACATGTAAAGTACTGGTGCACAAGTAAAGTACTGTTTTAGTTAGAATGGATCTTTGGAAGCACTCTAGCTATGTTTGAGGGGAGGATATGAATGATTGTTCAGAGTGTTAATGAGTTGAAGAGATATTTTGCAAAATTGCAGGGTTGTGGCTGACGAATTTGAGTTGGAAATCTTTTTAAGTTGAAAGTACTGCTTAGCCAACTCAAAGTACTGCTTGTCTTAGAAAGTACTGCTTAGACAACTAAGTACTGTTCTAACGTTCGGTCAACGGTCAAACATACGTTTTTGCGCTAAAAACGTATTTACAACGGTAACTTTATAGTTATCCAACACAACCTATAAATACTCAACTGAATTGCATTTTTCTCTCATTTTATCTCTTTTCATTCACAATCTTTTAATTACAACCTCCGACGCACATCAATTTCTTTTAAAATGGCAAATATTCGCACTTGTAACAAACACAACATGATTGCTTGCGTGGAGAAGACGGCGCAGAATGCTGATTTTTATCAAATCATCGATTATCTCACGGGATGCTCAATTAACTACTCTTTGCTAGTTGATCCTGATCTAATCGGTCCATGGCTTCAACAATTTTGGGCTACCGCTACTCTCAGAGTGATCAATGACGTACCTCACATTCGCGCCATGGTAGCTGGCAAAAAGATTTTGATTTCTGAAGAAACCATTCGAGCTGACCTACTCTTTGATGATGCGCATGGTGTTGATTGCTTTCCTAAGCAAGTTATTTGGGACTTGCTCAGAGATATTGGCTACGAGGGTAATTTAGCACAACTTACTTTCTCTAAACCTTTATTTAGCCCTCAGTGGAAGTATTTAATCCATGTTTTACTTCACTGTCTAAGTCCTAAGAGTACATCATGGGAACAGTTTGGGACTAATATAGCATCAGCTCTAGTAGGATTAGCCACAAACCAAAAGTTCAACTTTTCTTTAATGATAATGAATGGGATGCTAGGACATATTTCAAATGGTACACCTTTTCTTATGTATCCTAGATTCATCCAACTGTTTTTGAACAAGCAATTAGAGGGAGTAACCAGACCTCAAAATTTTCTACCATCCGTTACTCTTCCTTCTAAAGTTTTTACCTTTATGAGAAAGCACAGTCCTAAGTTCTCATGTAGGATTACACCTTTGACTCCACCTATGTTAGAGGTTGTAACCGCATTAGCAGCAGAGGAAGCACAAAGTACTAGTCCTCATTCTAGGGCTGCAAGTTCTCCAAGGAATGCTCAAGGTACCCCTGATCAAAGTGCTGCTCAAGCTAGTATTTCACAGGGAACTGCTGAAGTACAAGGTACTGCTGAAGTACAAGGTACTGCTGACTTCCAAGGTACGGCTGAAACTCAAGGTGCTGCTAATATTCCAAAATCTCCCAATGATTATACTCCCACAGATGCGTCTCAAACATCTGGAGGAGATGAGGGACTTTTGGATCTATATGCTTTAAACAGGGAAGTTAGAAGACTCAAGAAGCAAACCCTTTCTCAAGCCAAACTGATTCGCAAGCTCAAGGCCAAACTCAAGAAACTGTCAAAAGTGGTAGAACCAGTGGTCAAACATCACGCTTTTTGGGTAGAAAGTCAGAACCTTAAGAAGCAAAAGAAACGAAGAAAGAAGCAAAGGAAGAAGGTGTCTTCAGTCAAACTGGGGAGGAATAAAGATGAAAGTAATTTGTCTGAAGAGAATAATGATCAAGATGACCATACAGCCTTCGTTTATGAAGATTTTGATGCCACAGCCTTCGTTACTCCTGACTTAGAAAGAAAGAATGATGAAACTGAAGAAAGAAAGAGTGATGAAACAGAAGAGGTGCTTATTGAAGAAGAAAAAGATGCTTCTGATGTAAAAAGTGGAGATACTGAAGAATTGGATTTGGAGAGGATTCAAAGTACTGCTAGACAAAGTACTGTTACTCCAAGGACTTTAGATTTTGATGATGAAGCAGGTCCTTCAAGTCCAATTCGTCCAACTCAAGAAGAAGAGCCTGAAGAACAGTTCAAAGATGATGAATTACTTGCTGATATTCTTCTCAATAGAACAAGAGGCTTAAGCATTCCTGGTCCCATGCAATCTCAACCTCAACAGCCAACTCAAGCTACTGACCCAAAAGAAAAAGGTAAAGGGATATTGATTGAAGAGAAATTAACTCTAAAACAAATCAGAGCCTTGGAGACTACAAATGATGAGGAGGTTGCTAGAAAGATTCAAGCTGAATGGAATGCAGAAGAAGAAAGAAAAAGGTTTGAAGAATTGAAGAAAGCAAAGCCAAAGACTACTTTGAGGAAACCTACTTCTCTAGCTCAAGAAAGGATTATCCATGATGAACTTTTATAAACAGGTCAAGGATAGAAGAATTCTGCTAAGCTAAAGTATCCACAGATGAAGGAACTGTATGACAAAGTTCAAGAATCTATTAAAGACTCCTTCAAAGATTTTATTCCAATGGACTCAGAGAGAGAAAAGCAGATGTTGAAGGAAAGAGATGAAAAGAGACTCTTAAGGAAAAGAAAAGCTACAATTTCTGAAGAACAGCCATCAAAGAAGGTTAAGTTGAGGACGGAGACAGTTGATGAGCTCAGAAATTACCTTAGGATTGTAGACTTTGAAAAGAATGCACAAGATAGAGAGTCACTAGAAGGAATCTCCATGATTACAGAGCTCCAGGATTGATTCACCTGATGGAGAGTATCTCATTCATTCAAGGAGCGAATAATCATTTCAGGGCTTTTGATACTTTATGGGAGATACTGCATATCTTAGATAGACAGGATTTGTATCATCTGTATCGAGTTGTTCAAGACTATTATGAGCACATTCCTCCAACCGGTTTAGGTTTGATACTTCTAGGTGATCTAACAACTATTTGGGAGACGGCCGAAATAAGTGATGATGACTTCTGGAAGAATCAAGAAGATTGGGAAATCGTAAGGTGGAGACTTAATGAATCTTCAGGAGTGCATACACTAGAGTTAGAGGATGGTACTATGATTCATATGCTGGCTGAAAGAAGATATCCTCTATCAAGAGAGTTGATGATAAGGATGCTGGAACATGGAATGGAAGTTGAAGATGAAAGTGAGATAGCCATTGCATTGATACATCTGTTCATTTTGTGGACAACAGAAGATGGTGATGATTCTTAAACAACTGGTATGATTTATCAAAACTTTTCTTTGAAATTAATATATTTTGTTTTGATAAAAAGTCTTAACTGTGAACAAGCAGTACCTTATTCAAAGTACTGCTAGTGTAAAACAAACAGTACCTTGTTGAAAGTACTGCTAAGTTGTTTTTGAAATATTTTGAAGATTTGAGTGTGCAAAAGGTTTAAGGAACAAATGTTTGAGATTAAAACTGTTTAAGGGATTGAGTGTTGGTTAACCACCACACAACAAATGGTAATCAATTCACCATATCTCACAGATATAAGAATTGACTAGTCCAAATCAAACAGTTTTGGTAAAGACATCTCAAATCTGTTGATGGTTGACAATTTACCAAAAATTGTATGGTGCTCAATACACCATGGTATTGCACTGAATTATTGGCTACTCCAAAGCAAACGGCTTTTGGTAAAGAGAACTCAAATCCGTTGATAGCTTTAATAGTTTGCTCAAAACTATATGGTCCTCAACTCACCAATGTTTTATTACTGAGAGTTGGCTAGTCCTGAGCAAACGGCTCTACAGGTTATAGACTTATCATCCGTTTATGGTTGTAATGACTTACCAAAAGTCATATAGTATTCAACACACTATGATTAATGTTCTGAGTGTTGAAGTGGTTCTCAGTTCACCATGGATTATTACCTTTTCTAGGTACCAAAGAACTGACTAGCCCAAGAGTAAATGGCTACTTGGTAAAGGCTCATAAAAACCATTTATGTTGCTGAGAAGAACAATCTGTTTGATGCAAAGACAAAGAGAAGTGTTTATGTTCATAACAAGGGGTTACAGTTCAAGATACTCAAACAGATTGTGTACAAGATACTGCTCAAAGGATGAAGCTTAAAAGTTTAAAGGCTAGTACTGCTTTAATGACAAGACAGACTGATGCTGAACAAAGAAGACCAACTATCAAGAAACTTGAAGTCAAGCAAGTAGAATTCAAGTTAGGGGAGGATTGTTGGGACATACAAGTCAAAAGGTCAAAGTACTGCTAAGTAGAAAGTCAAAGTACTACTAAGTAGAACGTCAAAGTACTGCCAGTTAAAGATCGAAGTACTGCCGTGGATAGAGGAATCTTAAAGGATTATCATTTAAACAGTTATGTTAGTAATTATCTTGTAACAGTTATTTTAATGATTAGTATTGATTAGTGTTTATGTCATACAAGGACTGTACACCTTCTAGAGGTTATCCTTATGTTTATAAAAGGATTTCTAGGAAGGCATTAGAAAATATACAAGAATATGAATTATTAGTATTGTATTAGGGATCTGCAATCTTAGGCAGATTCAAAGAGATATAGTATAAAAACGTTTGATTAAGCATTGTGTGTTCTTCTTAAGTATTGTCAACTAGATTCCGCATAATTGACAGTATATCAGTGTTTCATTAAGGAATAACGATCCTACAGTAGGCAACTTTCCCAACTTTGGCTAATACCTTAAAAGGTCCGACGTATCTCGGATTCAGCTTGCCCCGCTTTCCGAATCGTACAACCCCTTTCCAAGGTGAGACCTTGAGCATAACCCTATCACCAACTTCGAATTCCATCGGCTTTCGCTTCCGATCAGCGTAGCTCTTTTGTCGATCCTGAGCAGCTTGCATCCTTTGCTTGATCAGGATAACCTTTTTTGTTGTTTCTTGGATTAACTCTGGGCTAGTCAGTTAGGCTTCCCCAACCTCTGCCCAACACACCGGTGATCGACATTTTCGACCATATAGTGCCTCATAAGGAGCGGCCTTTATGCTAGCGTGATAACTGTTGTTATATGAAAACTCGGCCAATGGCAAATGTTTCACCCAGCCCTTGCCAAAATCGATCACGCAAGCACGAAGCATGTCCTCGAGAGTTTGTATAGTCCTCTTGCTCTGGCCGTCAGTTTCTGGATGATATGCAGTGCTCATGCATGTATCTGTACCCAAAGCTTTCTGAAATGATCTCCAGAAATTTGATGTGAACCTCCCATCACGATCACAGATAATCGAGGCAGGTATCCCGTGTCTTGCCACTATTCTATTTAAGTACAACCTTGCTAACTTGTCTAAGGGATCATTCTCCCTTATTGGCAAGAAGTGAGCAGATTTTGTGAGTCGATCCATAATTACCCAGATAGTGTCAAAACCTTGTGATGACCTAGGGAGTTTGGTGATAAAATCCATCGTGATATTATCCCATTTCCACTCGGGTATTTCTGGTTGTACTAACAATCCTGATGGCCTCTGGTGTTCGGCTTTGACCCTCGCACACGTCAAGCATTTACTAACATACGTGGCGATGTCAGCCTTCATGTTTGGCCACCAATACAGTTTCTTCACATCTTGGTACATCTTTTCGGAGCCTGGATGAATAGAGTATTTCGACTTATGAGACTCGTGCATGATCACGGATCTCAAGTCGCCAAAACAAGGTAACCAGCTCCTGCCATTTAGACATAAAGTGCCATCGGCACGTGGTTCCAACCTTTCCTTCGATCATAACGTTCTTCTTTTCTCAAACGTAAGTAATCCAGTGGTTAACAGATTTTGGAAACAATTTTTGTAGAATATAAGTAATCCTTAAACATACACACAAGTATGAGGAAATCTAGAGAGAGAGAAGAGAGTGAGAGGTTGTTTCTAGTGAGAGAAAGTTTAAAAAAATAATGTATAAACTATGTCAGAAAAATAAAACAACCAATACCCTTTCCATATCATGGAAAGGGTTTATATACTTCCTAGATGTGGCCGCTTGGGCTTTGTCCATAGGCTTACCATGGGCTTTAGCTTAACTAGCCTGCTAAGTTTCCAAATATTACTAAACAAGCTATCTAACAATATCAATGGTAGTGACTGGTACTTTCGTACTCCTAACAATCTCCCCCTAAGGAAGGTCACTCCATTTTACAAAAACATAAACTTAGCATACTATGCTTTGTCTTTAGTCTTGTGCTCGCAGACATGTTTTCTTGACTTTATCTTGCGAATATGGCATAGTGATCTTTGACTTTAGGCTTGAGCTTGTTTTGATAGGCTTGACTTGTATGTGAACTTGAACTTCTTTGAGATGATCAACCTAGCATAATCTCTTATCATCATCTTGTGATCTTGTCGCCTTCTTGTGTACTTGTGACTTTTGGACCGACATGCTCATATTGTTGTTGTTTCTTGTCTTGAAAGCTTGAATAAGACATCTTTCTTGAGATTCTTTAACTATAACACTTCGTCACTTTGAGAAATACGTTCGGTATCAGAATGACAGAAACTTCTTTGAAATTCTTTGACTTTAATACTTCGTCACTTCAAGAAAGACGTAAGTCCATTTGGAAAATCGTCATATTCATGTTGGCTGCATTTGCTACGAAGATACGGATGACCTCTATTCTTACAACCGGTGCAAAATATTCCTCAAAATCGATTCCCTCCTCTTGCCTGAATCCCTGTGCAACTAATCTAGCCTTATTTTTTAGTACCCCACCAAATTTGTCTGTCTTGACCTTATTAATCCATTTGAGTTTGATCAACATGACTTTATCTGGACACGACACCAATTCCCAAACTTGTAGCCTTTCAAATTCATGAATTTCTTCTTGCATAGAATCGATCCAAAATGGTTCAGTCATTACTTGTTTGAAGTTCTTTGGTTCTACAGAAGTTAGGAAGGCGTCGAAATAACACCACATGACATCAGTTTCGAGTTGCTTTCTCGTGGAGACAGAACAAGAAGGATCGCCGATTACATTTTCTATAGGATGGTCCTTAGTCCATCTTCCAAGTGATTCAAATAGAGTGTGGCTAGGTCTCACATTAGATGACGATCCTTGAGAAGTCGAGTCTTTATGAAGAGATTCATAAAGTGGATCATCATGAAAATGTGGTGTTTTTGGTGATTCTTCAAAACCTTGAGACATAATTGGGGAATGTTCTTGATCTTGTGTCGATGGGCTAAATCAACAGCTCTTGGTGCATTATCTACTTAAACTAGAGAGATAACAATTGTTGGAGGATTAAAGTATTCATCGAACATAGGTTGGAACAAACGATCCCAATCATCTCTTTTTGGTGGATTGCAAGGTTGTTGAGGAATACGGTTTGTAACGAGTCCTGAACTGGATGTTGCAGGAGTCATTAATTAAGGCCTGGGTCCTGAACCCAGTTGTTCAGAAGCCATAGCTATTAGCTCATCAAAATCGACATGGATATTTTCAATGATTTTTCGAGTACGTTGGTTATAAATACGGTAAGCTTTCTTCTTGGGTGCATATCTAATGAAAATGCCTATATCAGCTTTAGCTTGAAGTTTGCCTAAATCCTCACTATCATTGTTTGGATAGCAAAGTGCGGATAGCAAAGTAGCACCAAAGACATAAAGGTGGTAAGATAGAATCGTGTTTTCTATCATTTAAGAGCTCATAGGAGTTTTTTCCATGGCGACGTGCCCCGTAAAATGGATCGGTTTTGGGTGTAACATGCGGGTATCGATACTGCCATGGCCCATATAAATAAGAAGGATCTTAAAACGTCGATTAACAATGTTGCGAGTGGCTTTAAAACAAAGAACGAATTACGCCTTTTAACGAAACCATTTTGTTGTGGACATCGCGCAACTGAGGTTTCATGAGAGTCTACTGACACTCTCCACAATACTAATCGCATATTTTGAATGACAGAACTCAGTTCCATTATCTGTTTTGAAGAACTACCCCTGACACTCTGCATTCAATCTTCGACTTGTCATCCATTTCAAAAACTTTCGACTTACTCAAAATAGCAGGAGCGTTCATCCTTTGTATGGCTAGAAAGCTCAACCTATTGAAACGATAGTAAACACACAATTGCAACAGAGGATGTACTGTTTCTTCCCATGACTATTACTATCGCAACACGCTAGTTGGCCACACAAAGATCCATGGGTGCAGAAGATATAGATTTATTCTAATTTGTGTGTCTTCAATTTAGGTTTATGTATTGTTTCTTGCTTTGTCTATTGCACCAGTGTCGAAATCAGATGATCGTTTTTTTTACAAATTTTAAATTTGGGAATACCACGGTACAATGACTCAATTTTTAGCCAAATGATTAAATATCATAGCACCAAAGTTCAAATGTGACAATCCGTCCAGTCCATTAACCAAGATTTGGTCTTTTAATTGCTTATGGACGAGCTACAAATTGGAGAAAACGCATAGGCCCACAAAGATCCATGTGCAGAAGATATAGTTTTTCCTGATTGGTGTCTTTAGATTTAGGTTTATGTGATTATTTCTTGCTTTTGCCCATTTCGCATGCCGAACACAGATGATCTTTTTTGAATTTTAGTTTGGAAAGACCTTGTACAAGACCATTTTTAGCCAAATGATTAATAGCACCAAAGTTCAAATGCTATAACCAAGATTTGGTCTTTGAGGCTTTAAGCAAGAGACAAATTGGAGAAGACACCATCATATCCCCAATTGACAATGTATAAAGGTTGGTTTCCCGAGATCCTGAGACTAAATCAACACCTTCCAAATTTTAAACAAAACATGTGTGTTTTCTGAAGGCTACTTCAAGATTTGAGTCGCAGAATTGACCAACAGAGAATAGATTATGTCCTAGTCCTTCCACATAATAAACCATTGAAATTGTGACATTCCCAATTTGAAAATCACCATACCCCATAATCTTTGCAATATGGTCCTTATCGAACTTGACAGTACTGAGAAATTTGTGAACGAAATTGGTGAGCTGAGAGCGATCTCCAGTCATATGCTTTGAGCATCCGGAGTCCAAATACCACAAAACAATTTGGACAACATGAGATTGACAAGAGAAAAAGAAGATTGAGCAACTGAAGTATTGGATCTCCGAGATGTATCAGGTTTTGTTTTGTTAGAAATCAAAGATTTTGCAATCTTAGGTTTTCTATTGGAACTAATAGTCTTAGGTACCTTAGGTATCCTGGTATAAACCTTAGTTACTACAGGTTCTTCTGCAACTACTTCTAGAGGAGTGGGTTCCCTAAAAGGCACTTTATTAGTGGCGGTAAACCTAGTTAAAGGGCACACATTTCCAACTAAAGTGAAAGTCCTTCTTGTAGGTCTCTAGTTATATCCAATTTTAGTAAACACTTTTCTTGTAGGTTTCCATTCTTCTTTCTTCTTAGCTTTCTTAACAGACTTAGATTTGGAACTCGCATTCATATCAGAAATAAATTCAAGAAAGCACAATTCATGTCTAGCATTAAACATAAAACTATTACATTTAACGCACATTAGCTCAGAATTTGTATTTAATTTGGAATGCTGCACATTTTCATTTCCAAATGGTTCAACAACAGAATTCAGTTTATTCAAACAAGACTTAACTATCCTAGACTGGTCTTCTACTTTATTCTTCTTCTGGGTACTACTTGAAATCTGCAGGATCCTATCATTCTTTGTATTGTCTGTAGACTTTGATTTGCTAGATTTAGTAGACCAGCTTACTCCTGTATAAGTTAACACAGAATTGTTAGTGGTCTGTTTGGCCTGTGTTTGGGAAGAGCCTAACTATTTTTGAGATGTGCTTGATGATATGACAGGTTCAGCAAACCTAACTAGTTTCTTCTTGTTGATAGGCGTGACAGCAACTAATTTCTTACTAGGTTTGTGAATATCAGGGCAAGTATCTCTAACATAGCCTAGCAACTCTTGAATCAGCTTAACATACTTACAAGCAGAGTAAGATGCACTATCTAAAGGGTTTAGTGATTTAGCTTGTTCAACTATCTCCCTAAGAATAGCAACTTGTTCCATAGTGTGCTTAAGGTAGTATATGCGAGCTTCCCTATTATTCTGATCCTTAGGAGCCAAGGTTACTAGGTCAACCTTATACATTCCTAGAGCAATAGTGGTAGCGTTTGACACTTGGGCAACATTATCAACTATGTCATTTCCTTTTAATTTCCTAAGATCATTTTTAATGTTGTTATGAAAAAAACCTATTCCTGAAGTTGAGCATTTAAATCAGTAATTTCAACAAACTTTTGATTTAATTGATTAACCAAAGATTCAATATGTTCTTTAGTACGAACACGTGATGGTTTAATTGAATCATAGAGTTGTTTATAAGTCTATTTCAAATGCTCATTTTCAGTAATCAGTTTTGCCACCCTATGTTCCAGTTCTATGTTGATGGTCTCAATCTCATCTATGTCCTTTTTCACATTGTTTATGATGGAAGTTTTATTCAAATGTTTAATGTTTGCCTTTAACTTCTCAATTGTTGTGTCTTTTGCTTGAAGCTCGGCTTTTAAATTGTTTAATTCAAACAAGTGATCAAATGTAGCTTCAGTTTGGTTCACAGATGTGTTATTCTTTTGATTTTTTTTTGTATTGAGTTGCATTGCAAATTTAAGAGAAATGCGGTGTTGTTCAAGTTTAGAAAAACTTTTTGAAAGTCTATTATACTCATCTTTTTCAACCATGTTGTGTTGTTTGATAAGCTTAGCTTCAAGTTCCAGACACTTGTTGCACTTTTTGACATAATACACTGAATTATTCATAGCAACAGAAGAATTCACATTCACAGAAGTATTCATATCTACAGAAGAATTCACAATAATATTAACAATATCTTGAGAAATGGTTTGATCCAAGAGTCGATTTTTTTCAATCAAAAATTGTTTCTTTTAAATTTCAAAGCATTGTTTGTACTGTTAAACAACAACTTCCATCTTGTTAAAAACTGTTTGTACTTCCATTATCTCATTTAAAATATCTTTATCAAAAACATTAAATATGTATTTTAAGGTCTTTAAAAATGGAATTATTTCTTTTAAAAAATAGTTTTAGTGTGTTCAAACCCCCATTCCCCTTCTGTTAAAGCATCGGGTGTAGTCTGCTTTTTCACTACAATGTCAAATTAGCCAGGATGGTATTTAAGTTTTTTAAGGCTTGTATTAACTAGGCTTACCTTAGGAAGTTCCCGAGGAGCCTTAATTTTTACAGGTGATGAAGCAGATTGGTCAGTATTAGGGTGTAAAGTTTGTAACCGGAAAGCTTGTTCATCAGACAGTTCTTGTTGTGGAACGAAACATTTACCAAAATCTTCAGATAATCAATTTAACTCAGCATAATTAATTGGTTTGATGTTAACTTTTTTTTCTAAAACCATTAGATCACTTTGTTTTAAAAGCATTTTGGATCGACTCTCTTCCTCAAGCATCAAGGTCTCTTCTGAATTAGCAATTGAAATCACATTGGTTTCCCTAGCAATAACACTACCATCATAAAGCATATGCCTAATATGTTGAGCTTTCTTAAGATAGAAAGGATTTTGAAAACCAAGAGCTTGTTTAAGGTTGTTATCATAGAAAACTTATGGTTTCATGAGCATATGCACAGTTTGCCCAGATTGACCTTTTTTATAAACAATATTGTTCAATTCTTTAACTTTATTTTCCAAAGCAATTTTTTATCAATATTCTTAGCTTCCTTTTCCTTGGATTCATTTTTGAGAACATTAAATGTTGTTTTTAATGTTTTATTTTCCTTTAATTGTTCAGAAAGAGTTTGTTTAAGAGAGTTAATTTCTTTTTCAAAATCCGCAAACTATGCATTTTTCTCCCGAATTATATCATCCATTATAAGCTTTTCTCTAGTATTTAAATCTACATTTTGTCTTTCTTCTATCAATTTCACCCATTCTTTGTATCTTTCAAGTTCAGTAGATAAGGATTCATTAGCAATTAGATTGTTCGTATTGACCTTGTTACAATTAGTTACTTGATTTAACAGTTTTTCAGACATAGATAATATCATGGCATCTTGTTGTGCAGAAGAATTTGTATCCTAAACAGCTGCATTTTGTGTTTCAAGCAGATACTGAGAGTAAGGAATGATATTGCTATCATTGGTTATCTTATTCTCTGAATAATTCACAAGATGAGTTTGTTCAGAATATGGCATCTCATGCACACTTTGATTTAACATATAATTATGAGTGTTTTTAGAGTATGGTACCTTGGAGAGAACATCTGATCCGTTACTAGACAAGTTGGCCATAAGAACTGCTTTGGCTGTAGAGATCTCATCACAGTCAGAATCATATGCATCCAAATCATCTGCTTGCTAAGCTGCATTGTGTGTAATAACCGTTTGTGTAACTGGACCTTCTACAACTCCAGGGTCTGCCAAAAATGCCAATTCCTCCTCATTCAGAACTTTACCAGATCCTTGTGCTTCAACCAAAAGAACTTTATCCCTAAACCATGTAGCATCCCTTTTCCTCTTTGGCTTTGGGTACTATCTTGCCATGTGACCTTCCCCTTGGTAGTTAAAACACTTCACAACCCTTTGTTGACTTGAGTTATTCCCTTTTGTTCCTAATATGTTAGCCTTTGTTCCCAAAGTACCAGTAGTAAATGAACTTTGTCTCCCCTGAACCGGTTAAATAGTCACCCTTCCATCATGAATAGTTGTTTATTGTCTTGGGTTAGAAGAACTTCTTAGCTGATTGTTGGTAGATGGGAAACGAGATGTAACGACAGTAGACAGAAATGACATCATTTTGTTAATGGCATAACTAGGGTCATCTCCTTGCTTAAACACAGGAACTGCTAGACCAGAGTCTATCTGAGGAAATTCAGCCAGATGTGTTTGTTGATTAACTATGGAGACAATATATTCGATTTGAGGAATGGATTGTGGTTGTGGACAAGCATCTTGATGAACTATAGATGAGTAAGCATTTGGATACAGTGCTGGCGGATAAGTCATTGCAAGAGGTGTGGATGAGTAAGCAGATGAGTAATGTTGTGTGGGATGAATTGATCCATATTGAGGACACTGAGATGATGAAAACTGTTGTTGGAATTGTGGATTGTTGTATGAAGATTGATAAGTGTTGAAAGGAGACGGTGTCATTTGATGATTCGTAACTAGTGCAAGTGGATCTTGATTGCGTTCACGCATAATAAGGACTTTTATTTGCATGTAGTTCATGTTGTTCAAGATATGCATTAAGTTGATCGAAGTTGGTAGTGTGCAAATCTCTAACAAGTTTGAAATCAGTCACAAACTTACTCCATTCAGGTGGAAGAATGTTTAAGAACTTGGTATTGGCCTGAAATTACTCCAATTTCATTTTGTAAATGTTCATGTCATTGATCAGTGATTTGTGAGAAATCACATATCATT
>BQNB010065990.1:5155-34736 GCA_026074375.1 Tanacetum coccineum | reverse complement strand
CATTGGCAAAAAGTGAGCAGACTTGGTAAGGTGATCAACAACGACCCAGATCGAGTCTAATCCTGCTGCCGTTTTGGGTAGCTTGGTGATGAAATCCATTGTTATCTTTTCCTATTTCCACTCTGGTATATCGGGTTGGACCAATAAACTAGAGGGCCTCTGATGTTCAGCCTTGACTTTGGCATAAGTCAGGCATTTGCTGACATATGTGGCAATGTCAGCCTTCATGTTTGGCCACCAATATAGCATCTTCAGGTCATGGTACATCTTGTCGGATCCTGAATGAATAGAATACTTTGACTTATGCGACTTATACATTATCAAAGACCTCGTGTCACCGTAACATGGCAACCAACTTCTATTATCCAAACATAATGATCCATTGGCGTGGGCTTCTAATTTCTTTAGCATGCCACCAATATCTTCTGCTTCAATGTTTTCAACCTTAATTGCTTCTTTCTGTGCCTCAATGATTCGTGATGAAAGGTCCAAGCTAATGGTCATAACCAAGGCTCTTACTCGCAACGGTTCGATTCTTTCCTTTCGACTCAAGGCATCTGCTACTACATTTGCTTTCCCTAGGTGATAACGAATTTCGCAATCGTAATCACTTAGGAGCTCTATCCATCGGCGTTGCCTCATATTGAGGTCCTTTTGGTCTAGGATATGTTGTAGACTCTTGTGGTCGGTGAACACTACACACTTCGTGCCATATAAATAGTGTCTCCAGATCTTCAGGGCGAACACTACTGCTCCTAACTCCAGATCATGAGTGGTGTAGTTCTTCTCGTGAATTTTCAGTTGCCTAGAAGCGTATGCAATAACCTTCATTCTCTGCATTAGTACCGCACCTAACCCTTTTATGGATGCATCACAGTACACCACAAAATCTTCACTGCCTTCCGGTAGTGCTAAAATAGGTGCAGCACATAGTTTCTGTTTCAGCAGTTGAAAAGCTTCTTCCTGTTCTTCACCCCAATCGAACTTCTGGTTCTTCTGCGTAAGCTCAGTCATGGGCTTAGCTATTTTGGAGAATCCTTCGATGAATCTCCTATAGTAACTGCCCGCACCTAAGAAATGGCGAAGCTCCGAAGGAACGTTGGTTGGAGCATGCCCAATTCATAAATAGCAATCAATCTTAGCTGGGTCCATGTGAATGCCACTGCTATTAATTACATGACCAAGAAATTTTACTGTATTGATCCAAAATTGACACTTGGAAAATTTGGCATACAGTTCTTCTTTCTTCAACAATTCTAGAATAGTCTTCAGGTGTTCTTCGTGTTCTTTCTCGTTGTAGGAGTATATGAGAATGTCGTCGATGAACACAATCACAAACTTATCCAAGTATGGCTTGCACACACGGTTCATGAGATCCATGAACACCGCAGGTGCGTTGGTCAAACAAAAAGGCATAACTCGGAACTCATAGTGTCTGTATCGTATTCTGAAAGCAGCCTTGTGAATATCTTCTTCTCTAACCCTTAACTGATGATAACCTGACCTTAAGTCAATTTTCGAGTAGATGCTGGATCCTTGCAACTGATCGAATAAGTCATCGATCCTTGGTAAGGGATAACGATTTTTCATTGTAAGTTTGTTCAACTCACGGTAATCGATACACATCCGGAAAGATCCATCCTTCTTTTTGACAAACAAGATTGGTGCGATTCCCCACGAAGTGGAAACTTGTTTATAAAAACCTTTGTTCAGAAAGTTCTTTTAGTTAATTCAGGCTAGCTCTTTCATCTCTGCAGGTGCAAGACGATATGGTGCGCGTGCAACAGGTGCAGCTCCGGGTATTAACTCGATATGAAATTCTACTTGGTGTATCAGGGGTAATCCTGGCAACTCTTCAGGAAATACTTCCGGAAAGTCTCTGACAACAGGCACATCTTCAATTTGCCTCTCTGGAATTTTGGTTTTCTCTTCCTTCATCATTTGAATCAAGAACACTTGACATCCTTGGTCGATGTACTTCTGTGTCCTGATGCTCGAGATGACTTCTAATCTCGATTCGCTTTTAATTCTGCTCCTTTCGCCTTGTTATGAATTACATTTCGTTTCCATATGGAACGCGACAGTACATGTACCTTCTCATACAAACAACTTCCAGCACAAGATGTTCGACCATCAATCATTTTTGATGACGTCAAAACATCCTAACTCTTTATGGAGTAAGTCGATTTTGAACAGGTGATTTTGCAAGTTAAGAGTACACCCTCTTAAAATGGTATTTGTGGTTAGCGACTTTCCGTCGGCTAGCTCCACGCTATAATTAGTGTCTAGGGTGGTAGGATGGATGTCTATATATTTACTGAAAGCATATGACACAAAGCTTCTATCCGCACCAGTGTCAAATAGTACTGAAGCATAGACATTATTGATCAGGAACGTACCCATTTCACACACGTTGTTATCTTTAATCGCGCTTACAGCACATAGGCTGTTACTCTGCAGGTGCTCTGCGTCTCATTGAGTGTTCGTTTATGCTTGAGTTACTTACTTTTAGGGTTTCCTGATTTTTGTTCTTTGATTGTTCTGAGGATTTTGTTGGTTGCCTCGAATTTGGTTTCCACCGCCTTGACTTCCATTGTTCGGACACTTGTTCTTGTAATGTCCTTTTTCGCCACATCCGAAACAAGTGACATCACTTCCCTATCCTCTTTGGCTTCCTGGTCCTCTTTGGTTTGCGGGACGAGGTAGAGCTCGACAGTCTTTGGCCTTATGTACTGCCTTCCACAATTGTAACAAGCAGGAGGGCATGCGTCAGTGTGGTGTCGTCCACACTTTCCGCAGTGAGGTAACTTGCCAGCATAAGAACCTTGCCCGGCTGTAAACACCCTTGCTGTCTCTGGGCGTTTGTTCGGGTTGAGGTTGCTAGTGTTGTTGGTGTTGTTGGGGTTGTGGGTGTAGTGGTTTCCGTTCCATTTCCGCTTGTCGCCCGAGTTTTCTCCTAACTCTTGGACCACTTGGTACATCAAACCTTGAGCCATTTCAATTACTTCATGTAAGTCTACTGGTTTAGACGAGGTTACGTTACCATTGATGCTCAAAGGTAGACCTTCGATGTAACGTTCCAACAACCGGTCGGCGTTGGGTACCATTTTAGGGCATAAGAGGATGAGTTCTTGGAAACGTTGATTGTAGGCAGTAAGGTTTGTACCCTTCACTTTTAAGTTCCACAACTCATTTTCCATTTGCTTGATTTCATTCCTAGGGCAGTACTTCCGAATGAACATAGCCTTGAAATCGCTCCAAGGTGTTGCATGAGCGGTATCGAGAGTAACAGAACGAACATACACGTTCCACCAAGTTAAAGCACCATCTAGCAGTGTGCTAGAAGCAAATTTGACACGGTCACCTTCTACAACATTGCTAATCCTAAATTGAGATTCTAGTTTCTCAAACCATCGGGTTAAGCCTACAGCACCTTCAGTACCATGGAATTTTTCATCCATAACTGCACGGAATTCTTTGTAGTTGCATGTCTTGTTCTAGGAAGAATTAGATCCTAGGTTGGTTTCTTCTTGAGTGCTCGCAGCATGAGTCACAGCGGCAACTGCGAGTGCTTCAGGAACTCTTGTGGCAATGAGTTGGTTGAGCATCTGAGTGTCAATTGCCTACTGTAGATAATCCAACTTTGTTTCATTGGTTCGAGGTTTAATAGAGGGTTTCTGTGTTGACAGTTGGGCGTTCGTCCGGTGCCATTTTCTATAGAGGGACAATGAAAATGCAGTTATTGACCAATGCATTGAATAGTTATATGCATAAAGATAGTCACGTTACTACAAATGGCATGTCTTTTGAAATCAATACTGTTATTATTCGCAAACACGATGTTTATTTCAAAGAGTACGGGGATACAAGAGTTCACTAGCCGTGACAAACCCATAGCTTAGTGGTTATACAAAGACAGAAATAAAACTAGTTGTGGTTACGGTAGATTTGCTGGACCACTTCCTCGAGTGCCTCCTTCCTCTTCTGTCGTGCTTCCTCCTGAGCATTACTAGCATGATCCTCTGCATCCTCACACATTTGCCTAAGTTGAGTAATCAATTCGTCCATCGATAGTGTCTCCAACGAACTTTCCTCAACTCGGGGCTTCACATCCTACAGTGTCATGAAGGCTTCTAACTCCTCCAAACAGGCATTTGGGTAACGGTCCTTGTCCTCGAGAACAGTATGAAACTGTCCTCTAAGGCGTGTCGTGCATACGGTCAAGGCTGTCTCAAGAACAGGCACCGAATTCTGACCAGTTTCTATCCCGTAGACAGTTAGAGCTTCTTCTCTCTGGGTGGGGTCCGTTTCAGCAATCATCCGCTGGTAAGCAGCCATCGTGAATGGGGATGAAGGTGAGGGTGGTGGAGTAACAGGATCAAGTTGATAATCATCAAGGTTAATAGAAAAAATTCGGGGCACGTTCAGCGAGATTTGGCTCAATAGGTGATAGACGTATAAGAGCGGTTGTCTTTAGTTGGGGGAAAAGGGTGGATTTACATATGGCAAAATAAGTTTCACTAGAGTATAGGACGTCTCCTGTGATTAAACCTGAGGAAGTTGTTTGTCCCCCAAGGGAGTATGGGTTTCCGTGCGGTCCAGTGTAGTGGTATCGGTGTGTTATCAGTTTGTCTGAGTGCGACATTTGCTGTGACTATAGATAAATATTATGGTATAAGGTTTATTGGTTTGTTTTCACTTTATTAACGATGGTGGTGGTATGATTGGGTATGGCTCATGTAACAATTTTATGGATTTGGTGTGGAGGTTGTATATGGGATAAACATGTTGGTTGGTGTGGTTGGTGTTGGATTTATATCGTAAGGGTAGGATTGCTTCCTACTTTCAAACCGTATTAATTCAGTGGCCAAGGGGTTCGTAGATCAGTGCGGGCTCTTTGCACCCTATTGTCTACTTATCTATTATTCTTCTTTTCTTTTTATATTTTTGTTCTCTTTCCACCCTTTTTATGTCTATGTACAGGTATCCATTTTAATATATATGTACTCCTTTGATTGTTGATTCCTATGTACCCCATATTGAGAAAACCAAACAATGTTGACAATAGAAGCAGAATAGCAAGTTAGCAGATAAGTATGTTATAGTCTAGTGTTACCTAATGCTACCTAGTTCTCTTATAGCTTAGAGTCTGATACCAATCTGTCACACCTAAAATATCATAGTATAATGGAAACCGAGTGGGAGTGTGATTTTTCATATGGATATCATACTTCAAAGCATACCAGAAACGACCTCTATATGAGGACATTTTAAGAAGACAGATCACTGAATTAGGAAATAATAATTTGTTTAATCATTCAGCGGAAGCATAGAAATAGACAATACAACATTGTTTTAAAATAGTACAAGTATCTTCAGATAACTGGAAAATAATTGCAATGCATGAGACTAGTATCGCATCATTGATTCTTAATACCCGATGGAAAAACATTGCTAAAGTACGTCAAACATAAAGTTGGTGAGTGTCATAGTTTGTTTATGCAGGAAAAATGTAGTGTTTATTAATCACAAGTTTTCATCCGCACTATGACAAATATATATGATACTAAGTCATATATATTGCATGACTATTGCGCTAAGCTATGACCACAAAGCTGGTTACATTTACCAACAATAATTAATGAATGGCCTTTGCGGTATCTAACCTGGAACACCCGTTAATTGAATCAAATGGAAACTGTGTTTGCTTGATCTAATGTCAGTCCAAGACAAACTGGGATTGTCAATCCCGATTAGATCTATCCATTAATTTCAGCGCTCACATAGTTGATGGTTCTGATAAATCGGGCAAATGCATCTTGGGTTTTTGATGGGACTTAGACCAATTAGTAATGAGTAATTGTACTTGTATTCACATGTTTAAAATAAGCAATGTTCTCACCCCAAAAGATGATTTAAAACAGTAGAGTAGGGGCTATGAAAACTCACCTTGTCAGTTAATTAGTACGTAACTGATAGTGGTTTTTCATTGCACGTCATAGTGTAAACTCAGGTCAAAACACCTAATTAATTATTGTTGAGGTCTGAGTTTACATTTACTAACAATATTAATGTAATAGAATTGGCCATATGCAAATGTTGTCATAAAGGCATTGTCTTTCATGAGTTAACGTTTTTACGTTTTCAACGTGTTGTTTAACCCGTTGGCATTAGTGTCGACTTTACACATTACAAGTATCTATACAGGATATGTTTTTATTAATTATGTGTACTCTTATATTTGAAAGTTTGTGTGATTTTTATCTTAACAAATGTAATATTTATTTGTAAGTTACTAGGTTTATATTTATCGCGGTTTATTTTCATTTACTCGAAGTCATTAATTTATTTCGTGTAATTATCAGGTGTATACATTATCGGGCTTCGCTCAAACTCGGTTTAAATTTATTATCGAAAAATAGATTTTATTCCCTTGACTCCCAAAAATTAATTATATAAACTTTATATTTTACCTTTCTTTTATTCGATAACTTCTATATTTTAAATCGAATAGTATTTCAAAAGGTTTATAAATCGGGATACCAAATTTGGGTTTCTTAGATTAAGTTTCGTTTTATACTCATTGTTTTAAAAAAAATCTTTGGTTTTTTATAATACCTTTAACTTTCAAGTAATCTCGGTCTCGATAATGTGTTTACCCCCTTTTATAACACCTCGTGTTTTAGGACAATGTACGACGTTAATAAAGTCACCAATTATTTTTAGTATTGTACGCGTTTGCTCTTAAACCGTAAACGTTAAGTTAAATCGCGTAAACTAAAAATGATCATTCAATGTAAACGGGCATTAACAATTAGTTGTTTACATCACAAACCAAGTGTTATTTGATTTTTTATAGGATTAATTAATTACTTTGTTCATCTTATTTTTAATTGGCTACGGTAAAATGTTTACGTTTCGCGATTAAAACGCGTTTTTTGTTTCGGCTTACGCGAAGCACCAAAACCTAACTACGCTTAAACGAATACACGTGTTTATACCAATACCTAATTAATCACATCAACATCACATGGAGCCTTTGTAGCGAAATTTTCAAGATAGGACCAAGAGATATCAACTTGCCCTAAATATCTAGATATTATAAATATCTAGATATTATAGGAAACCATTTCACTTACACATGGGTTAGAAAGTAACCATGGTTAGGTTAATTAGATATTTTCACTATATATAGCATGGCTTACCCGTTTACATGACTCTTTCTTAATAAACATTAGCAAAATAATCAAAAAACTCTTCCTCCCTTTCTCCTCTCAAACTCACGGCTCAAAAACCATGTAGAAAACACAATCCATAGCTTGATTTTCTTTCACATATTAGTGTTTCCATATATACATTAAGGATATTCTAAGAAGGAATTGAGGTTGGTTAAGGCTTTGAAAGGGTTTTTACAGTTATTTTCAAGATTAGGGTTTCAATAACCCTAATCTTGGGTTTTAAGCTTGTGAAGCTTTGGTTTTGGAATCTAAACAGGAGTTGGAGAATTCATTCTCATCTCTTTACATCATCCTAAGGTTTCCTAATCCCTTCATACTTTATTTTATGAATTCTTTGTGTTATATTGTTAATTATGGCTAAATTCCACCATAAGGACTTTTTAATATGTAAATGATTTTCACTTATGTTTATGAATTTATGCACTTATTCTTATGTCATATGGTTATATATATCATGGAAAAATGAATGTAAAAGTATGTTAACATATGGTTTAAGTATAAACATGTTTAAGTGCAAATTAGGGTTTCTAAAAGTTTTCTTATTAAGTTAGATGTGAAAGTATTGCAAGGACTTGTGCTATTGATACTATGGACTCTCATGAACAAAACATGACCTAATGGACCTAATATATATAAGACATAAGATATTAAGGGTTCTAAAGGGTTTATAACAAAGTGGTAAAGCTAAAAAGTCCTAAAAACAAGTTTTAAACACATTTTGGAAAATAATATCTTAGGGGCTGTTTTGTAATTCAAAATTTACATATATGTTTTATGATTTTATAAAATACTACATGTCACAAGGATCGAGGGGTCATAAAGAACTCGAAAAACCGATTAATAACGAAGAAGTTACGCCATTTACAAGTTTACGATAGTTAATACTTTTATAAAACAATTTTTATAAAAAGTACTATTCACCACAGAAACTTATACTTTATAAACATCAATAATATGATAAAACTTTCAATTACGAGAACGTCGAGGGCTGAGCGAAAAGTATCGCTAAAAACGGGCTATAAACGAATAAGATCCGGCTTTATAAGCGGGTTTTTACGTTATTTAAAAGTATAAAAATGATTTTTTATAGCTGTTATGATCAGGTAATTCACTATTCATACAGAATCTCAAAAACCTTAAAATGTGATTTATGATCACTCATCTTTATACAAAAGATGTGGGCATAAGAAACGCGACGAAACGGGCTTTAAAACGACATAGTTATAAGTCAAATTTTTTAGTATAGGTGGTAAATTATTAACGTTTTTACACTTTATAATTACAATTCCACTTAAACAACATAGATGGTGATATAGCTATATACGATATTATATCAAGTTATTAGTTATCGAGTGCTATAATACTTGGGAGTATCATTATGAGGCCTACTTCGGATGGCGTATCGAACTGAGTTGGTTGGATTTACGATTTAAAGTGTCCTAACTCCTCGTACGTCATGTCATGACCTCTTTAATTATGATAGCCCGAACGATAGTACGATGTAACAACTATAAGATTATATTCAATGTTATTAATTAATGTTATCGGTACTTATACGACCTATATTGAATTAGGTTGCATTCGGGAATAATCGTGAAGCATTTCCCACACTTGATATAAATTATCAGATCGCTCACTTAAGGTGAGTTCATAGCCCCACGTTTTACAGTTTTACTGATTTATATTATTTGGGGTGGATAAATCATTGCTTTGTTTTACAAATTGACGCAAGTGGATATTTGGCTTTGAGTACATGGTTTGCACTAAGTAGCGGGGGATTAACCAAAGTTAAGCCCGCAATTTGCGGACTGTGATCATGCACGAGTCCCACAAATCGAAGTATTCTATCCATCCAGGTTCCGAGAAAATGTATCAAGACGTAAAGAAGCTATATTGGTGGCCCAATATGAAAGCTGATATCGCCACCTATGTTAGCAAGTGCTTGACCTGTGCTAAGGTCAAGGCCGAACATCAGAGACAATCGGGTTTGTTGGTACAACCCGAGATACCTCAATGGAAGTGGGACAATATCACGATGGATTTTGTCACAAAGCTTCCTAAGTCATCACAAGGGTATGACACCATTTGGGTAATCGTTGACCGTCTTACAAAGTCCGCAATCTTTATACCCATGAAAGAAACTGACCCTCTGGAGAAACTAGCGAGAATGTACCTAAAGGAAGTAGTAACAAGGCATGGAATACCGGTCTCGATTATTTGTGATCGTGACCCTAGGTTCGCATCAAATTTCTGGAGGTCACTTCAGAAAGCTTTGGGTACAAGTTTAGATATGAGTACGGCATATCATCCGCAAACTGACGGACAAAGCGAGAGAACCATTCAAACTCTCGAAGATATGCTTAGAGCTTGTGTGATCGACTTTGGAAATGGTTGGGTTAAACATTTGCCATTGGTCGAGTTTTCATACAATAACAGTTATCATGCTAGCATTAAGGCTGCACCCTTTGAGGCACTTTACGGTAGAAAATGTCGTTCGCCTGTTTGTTGGGCTGAGGTTGGAGAAGTTCAACTCACCGGTCCAGAGATAGTACAAGAGACGACTGAGAAAATCATTCAAGTTAAGCAAAGGATGCAAGCCGCTCGTGATAGGCAAAAGAGCTACGCTGATTTGAAGCGTAAGCCGATGGAGTTTGAGGTTGGAGATAAAGTGATGCTCAAGGTTTCGCCTTGGAAAGGGGTTGTACGTTTTGGCAAACGAGGGAAATTAAATCCCAGGTTTGTTGGACCTTTCAAGGTAATAAAAAGGGTTGGAGACGTTGCATACAAGCTCGAGCTTCCTGAGGAGCTGAGCAGAGTTCATAATACATTTCACGTGTCCAACTTAAAGAAGTGTCATGCCGACGAACCCTTAGCCGTTCCGTTGGATGGACTTCATTTTGATGACAAGCTTCAGTTTGTCGAGGAACCTATAGAGATCACAGATCGTGAAGTTAAACGGTTGAAGCGAAGCCGTATCCCATTAGTCAAGGTTCGATGGAACTCCAAGAGAGGTCCTGAGTTTACATGGGAACGTGAAGATCAATTCAAGAAGAAATATCCACACCTCTTCACCAAGACTGCACCGTCGTCAAGTGCCGTGTGATAAGCCTTGAGGACAAGGCTCATTTAATGGGGGGAGACTATAACACCTCGTATTTTAGGTCATTGTATGACATTATGTAATTCACAATTTATTTTTAGGGTTTTACGCGTTTGCTCTTAAACCGTAAACGTTAAGTTAAATCGCGTAAACTGAAAATGATCATACAATGTAAACGGGCATTAAACGATTAAATGTTTACATCAAGCAAGTGTTATATGATTATTATGAGGATAATAAATAACTTTGTTCATCTTA
Source organism: Tanacetum coccineum (assembly GCA_026074375.1). NCBI lineage: Eukaryota > Viridiplantae > Streptophyta > Magnoliopsida > Asterales > Asteraceae > Tanacetum > Tanacetum coccineum. The sequence goes on along the minus strand of BQNB010065990.1, from coordinate 24,140 downwards.
TTTTTATTGGCTACGTAAAATGCTTACGTTTCATAATAAAATACGTTTAGGCATACCCGGAAGTTCTAAAACCTAACTACGCCTAAACAAATACCCACGATTATACCCAATACCCAAAATAATTAAAAATTACATCTTATATATATACATATGCCGAAAATTAGAGGATGAGAACAAGAGTCATCACTTAGCATAATATCTAGATATTAACATAAAGGTAAGTCTTACACCTTTAATCAAACTTGTCATGCTAACTTAACTAGGGTTAGAAAGTAACTAGGGTTTGACCTCAAGTAGTTAAACTAAAAAGAAATAAAGAAAATAAGCTTGGAACTCATCCCTAAACTTCATGTGATGATTCCCATTGGAGGGAACCAGAGGGCATAAGACTTTAAAGCCCTTGTTTCCTCCTTTCTTGTTCCCCTTGAACCCTACGGTCAACCCCCTCCCCCTTGAATCAAATTTTTTTTCTAGTAAACCTTAGCTCACTAGAAATATCTCATAAAACCTTTTGCCTATAAAACGGCATGTGTATGTGAAGTTTCATACATCTTTTTACTTATGAAAACTATTTTCTTATCTCTCTTTCCTTTAGCAAAAACCAGGCTCATTAAGCCATCCCAAACCAATCATACAAAATTTTTTTACATTCCATACAAGTATCCACTCAATCTAAGACACCACTAAAGTGTTTGTAAGCATTGGTTCTTCATTTGCAAGTATTAAGGAAGAAAAGGAAAGATTAGGGTTTCAAACCTAATCTAGGGTTTATAAGTTGTAAAGTTTGGTTTGAGTCTAAACACGGTGTAGTCATTCATTTCTCATCTATTTAACATCATCCATAGGTCTTCCTAATTCCTTTATACTTTTTATTATCTTTATTTTATGTGTATATGTAGATTTTATGGCTAAATCACCACTAAGGACTTTTTTTATATGAAAATGAGTTTTCATTATGTTTATGAATTTATGCATTTTTCTTATGTCATATGGTCATATATATCATGGAAAAATGAATGTAAAAGTATGTTAACATATGGTTTAAGTATAAATTAGGGTTTATAAAGTTAATAAAACAAGCTTTTTATAAATGAATACATTTGGATAATTTAAGGGCTGTTTTAATTCGAATTTCATACAGTAGGTTTGACCTCATATAAAAATAATACGCCTCATGACGATTCCAAAATGATAAGAAACTCGAAAAACCGATTTTATAAACCGTAAAAGATACATTAATTAACGTGTTTTAGACGATGAAACTACTTTTTATAAAACTATTTTTATAAAATTACTAATTCTATTTACAGAAGTTGATGTTTTTAAACATCTAAAATATGATTTACACTATTTTATTACGAGATCGTATCGAAAGAATCGCTAAAATGGATACTATAACGCATAAATACGGACGTTTACGATAATTAAGTTTCTAAACGTAACTTTTATAAACTTATGAACAGTAAAAAGCATTTCATCAAAGGAACCCAACTTTAATAAAATTAATACATCTATTTAATAACAAAGACGTACTGAAGGAATCACTAAAATCAGGATTAAAACGAAGAAGTTATTACGATTACTAGTTAGCTAATTAAACCCTAAAAGAGTAAGGAGCTGTCTGTGAATAGTAAATTCACTATTCATCGCAGAATATAAAAAACTTGAAATGTAATATTTTGATCACTTCGTCTTACTACAATGACGTGGCGTAAAGAAACGCGGTGCTAGCAACGGGACTTAAACACGACCAAATTAGGTCATTTTTTACAAAAGTATATTATAACCGTTTTTCACTTTATAAATTACTATTTTACCAAAATGATTAGTCTGGTGATATGCTATTATAGAAATTACGTGGGTTATTCAAGTGCTATATATTACTAGGGAGTTCATACTGAGCCTCTTCGGAAGGGCGTATCGACGAGTTGTTGGATTACGGATGTAAAGTGGGTCCTCAACTCGTCGTAGTTAGTATCGTGACTCTTTAATTATGATTAGCCGAACGTAGTACGATGTAACAACTATAGGATTTTATATGTTTTTATTAACAGTACTCGGGTACTTTACGCCCTATACTTAATTAGGGTTGCATTCTGTGAATATTCGTGAAGCATTCTCACCACATTGATATAATTATCAGATCACTCACTTGATGTATGATTCATTAGCCCCACACTTTTTACAGTTACTGATTTATTATTATTTGGGGTGGAAAACAGCTTTGGTTTCTAATTGGACGCAAGTCGGATATTTTACATTGATTACATGTTTGCTAAGTAGCGATAACCCAAGTTAAGCCCTTATCATGAAACTGTCAAATTGCTAGATGTAGTTGGGAATTACATTTATGTGAGTGCGAATGTTATTTTATAGATTATTTGGGAAACGACTCCCGTTCGGGGACTAGCTATCACCGGGAACGAACGTTATAGCATGTCGAATCAGGGATGTTTCGGGTTAGAACATCATTTCGGGCTGAGTAGCAATATTTTGCGAACAAGACTGTCGAGCTTCAGTGTCATGAGCTTAGTGTAAATGTAATATGGTTTTGTGATTGTTTGCATATGTTGTAACATCACGGGAAAGTCTTGCGGTCCCTGCATAAATTTAAATACATAAACTATGAATTCAACCAACATTTTTGTTTGAGCTTTTAAGCAATGTTTTCATGAGGTCAAATAGGCACGAGGTGCATGGATGATTGGTTACGGTTTGGGATTGCACGCCTTAAAGGGATTTTATATATATTTTGGAAATCTATGTCATCTTTTGAATATTAAACAAGGAACAAGTGCAGCTATAAGCTTTTGCTAATTATGTCTTTTAATTAAATCCAAGTATTCATTTAACGACTTTTTGTGTCGTTCTTTACATATCTTGTGTCTATTGATCTTGGAGTAAAGCCCATGATCTAATTCCGTTGCGGGACCCATTTTGGGTGTTACATCGAGGTAATGCCTTTATAGTCCTTAATAAATAAAAAACAATTATTTAGCCAAGGTAAACTAACCGAGTTAACGAATGATACCAAAAACTAAATGATTACTAAAGTATATGGAATTACACGTTGTCTCCTATGGAATTGATAGCGTTGCTCGACCTCTTCTGCTCTTTTTCTCCTCTAAAAATTGACTTTTATGGTTTAGGTATCGAGAATATGATTTAGTATGCTTAAAACTCATTTTTGAGTTTTCTATTTATAAGGTCTGAAAGTCGGTTCGATACGGCGTATCCAAGATTGGATACGGCGTATTGGGGATTTCTTGGTAAGTTCAGAACCACGCTTGATATCTCGCCAAAATTATTATATTCATTCACATATTTCCAATACGCATATTAAGTCTCTCTGGTACGGGTATGAGCTTTATTCCTTACCAAATGGAATGAGCAATGAAGAGGTATGGAGTAGTTCATAGGTTTTCCACTGCATATCATCCACAAACCAACGATCAGGTTGAAAATACCAATAGAGCAATCAAACGAATTCTATAGAAACTGTTAGAAACAATAGAAAAGAATGGTCTCACAAATTGGATGACGCACTTTGGGCTTTTAGGACCGCGTTTAAAACCCCTTTAGGAACAACTCCGTTCAGAATAATATATGGTAAAGCATGCCATCCCCCTGTTGAACTGGAACATAAAGCCTACTAGGCCCTTAAAGCTTGTAAAATAGATTTAACAAAAGCTGGAGCCAAACAGATTTCTACAGATTAACGAATTGGATGAGCTAAGACTCGATGCCTATGAATCATCTATCTCTTATAAAGAAAAGGATGAAGAGATGGCACGATAAACGGATTAAGACACCGATCGAATATGAAAAAAGGGATAAAGTGCTTCTTTTTAATTCTCGTCTGAGATTATTCCCGAGTAAATTAAAATCAAGATGATACGGGCCATTCACTGTTAGTAGAGACATGAAAGGTGGGGCAATTAACCTATGCGATGAGGAAGGAAATGAGTTTATTATAAACAAGCAACGTGTAAAATCGTATCAAAAAGACATATCAAAATTTAATGCAGATGATGATGTCACTTTGGATGATGAAGGAGGAGTCACATAAGGCGTGTGACTCCGAGTCTAGCTACAAGAATCTCTAATAAACAAAAAGCGCTTATCGAGAGGCAACCCAATCTTTTATTTTAATGCATTTTAGAAGTGTCGTGTCTTGTGTGTCTTATGTGTTTGTTTTGAGTCATATAACTGTACTAATTATTCTTGTAGTTTATACAGTAATTTTTACAGGGTACTTGTGCAGAATTTTTCCAAGAAACGAGGAACAATGTTCTTACAGAGTCTGGAGACAGCGTCTAGAATTTTTCCAGATGGTGTCACCACTCCAGCTCATGTAAAATTCGTATTTTTTTGAATTTTTGAAAAATTAATTTTGTGTAATTTTCAAAAATTTTAATTTTCCTAACTCTTGCAGAAAACCACAATTACATTAGTACATTCATCCTATCTTTACTGTTTTCGTAGTGTCTAAACCCTAATTATTGCGTTGTATATTATTACCCCGCCGAATTTTACGCCAGGTGTAGTTGTTTCTTATCTTTGAATTGCAGGTTATATTTGATGAGAAGAAGCCAGGGAGTTCTTTGGATTCTCATGTGGACGATTCTTGGATGACGATTTAGCCAGGATCATTTGTTTCTTCTCCATTATTGAGCAAAACCAACGGAGTACTAGTTTTTTTTGCTTTTTCTTTTTCCCTTTATTCATTTTTCGAGTACTTGTAGAACATTGAGGATAATGTTCAAAATAAGTGTAGGGGAAAATAAAGTCTTAGAAACTATTTCTTCATTTGCCTTTGTTTTGTCCTTAAAAAGACGAGTAATATACTAAAACATAGCGTAGACGGTAATTTTGACCCAAATTTATTTTTTTATGGCACATACCGACGAAAACTTAGTATTAATAGCGTCTCATTAGATATGAGTTATATGACTAACACAAAAACCCTACCACTCTAAAAATTCCACCCCTAAAATGTGAGGTTCGCCCTTAGATCTTTAGGATACAAGCATCCATCTTTGGTGCTTAAGACAGTTTGTACCTTTAGCTTGCTCGAGTTAAGGAATGAGTAATCATATGTGTCGCATTCATGGTTTTGATCGTGCATGTATGGTTTTGTCGCTTTTTCTAAAGCATTGGTATCGGTTAAAATTATGAGTGTGCCGATATTATATTAAATTCTAGAACTTGCTTTAGTGATTCATCCCGAGACTACTAGTGAGATTACATTCGTGTGATTAAGATTTGCTAAATGATAAGAGGCACTAGGATAAACCCTTGTTTTAAACCTGTATTTGTTATGATGGTCACCTCGATCATATAACTACCCACACATCTTACTGCGCACTCATTTTTAGTGCTAGATGACCCTAGTACACCCCTCTAAGCCTATCCTTTTCACGGTTCTCGTAATTTTCTGGTGGATTCTGAATTATTAATGAAGAGCATTGTTTACACCCACACCAAATGTTACACCCAAATCGCCTTAGCCTTCCTTGTATGTACTTATTTTTAGTACATTATTAACTGTTTGCTTGAGTACGTGGTTGCTAAGCCAAGTCTTTTATTAGTGTATATAGATTTGGAACGATTGATATTCAGGGTAGTTTTTATTTTATGGAAAAATAGGGAAGAAGTCAATTTATTACCCCCATATGAGCTTATTGTACTCCATGTTTGTTGATCCTTCTAATTCGGGTCATTAGTTAGTTTATATATTGAGTATCAAAAACTCAAGTGTAGGGGTGCATTAATAAACCCCAAGTCATGTATTTTTTATGTTCAAGTAAATGGCAAGGCAAAAGTGTACGAAAAAAGAGAACAAGAAAAAGAAAAATCGAAAACAAATATAAAAAAGTAAAAAAAATATACGGGCTGCCATTTTGTTTATGTCAATGTTTATGTCAAAAAAGAGAAAAGAAAAGAAAGAGTTTGATGTAGAGTTTGTATACCTCTGTCCTAGTATGGTCGAGTCTTGGCTTAGCAACGCCTTCTACATGTATTCTTGTGAATGATTGACTTGCCACCACCCTCTTTGATAGTATTTCTAGTACTTGCGCCTAGCGGTGGAGGTTAGATCCCTTACCAAGCCTATGATAATTTATATGCTATGACAGGTAATGAGTGTTAATTTTCCATATCCCATATCGTTATAATTCATTAAACACCTAAGAAAAAGAGAGAATTCAAACACTAATGTGAGGTGATATGTTTTTCGTGCTTTTAATTACGAGGTCTAGAAGGTTGTGTCGTAAACTACTTTTAAAGAGTAGGTTAAATGCCCTCAATATTGCTATTGTTAGGATAAAAGAGCCCATTTGCTTGAGGACAAGCAAGTTCCAAGTGTAGGGGTATTTGATGAGGTGTCATTTTATACACTTTTTCGGGGTCATTTAACCCCATAAACCATGAAAATATGCCCAAATTATGTGCTTAATTGTTTGTTTTCATATTTTTAACACTTGGATGGCTTTTGGAGAAAATACATGTGACTTGGGCTCATTTGGAGAAGAAACGGACAAGACAACGACTCTACACCAACTATCTTGAAGAAAATCTCACAAACCGTGGAGACAGCATCGCAAACCCTACGTGACGGCTTCGCAACACTCAAGAGATGGTGTCATGGATTTCTAGACGACGTTATAATGTAGCCGACTTAAAGAAACCCTAGAATACTCTATGAGGCGACGGCGTCAGGATCATAACGCGACGCCGTCGCGCCTATTTTCCTATATATACAAATCCATTTTAGGGTTTTTAGTGTGTAAATTTTGGGAGATGAACCCTAGTTTTAGAAGACAATTTTAGCAGCCTTTGGGCTCGTTTTTAGGGTGTCAAAACCCTCTGGTAATAATCTCAACTACATGATTTAATCAAGTGAAGTTCATTTATCCCTTATCACTTAATATGTCTATGTGTTTTGTGATAGATTCTTGTTCTTCTTCTTTATTTACCATGCAAGGTGATTGTGTCATTGTGTGGTTGTAAATTACGATTCAAGTTTAAATTTATATTTTGCCGACTTAACCAAAAACAACACTTTAACAGGTAGTGTACCCGATCGGTGGTAGTTTCGTGGGTTTGTATGGTGTCGTTCATAAGAGCGAGAAACACGTTCCATTTGTTAATACTTTGGTTTTTTCTAATCTAAGTTAGTTCTAATATTGGTTAAACAAATGCTATCCCTATGATTCATCCTAAATCATAACGGATAAGGAGGTTTTCTTTCTCTTGAGACTAACATAGGTTTTGTGGTGACTAAAACAATTCATGAACCCCTTAAACACTCGCACAAAAAATAACTAAAGTTAAAAGAGCGATTCTAGCAAATATAATTAAAATCCAGTTTTTTCATTTAGATATTCCAGTCTAGATCACTGGTTTGTTATTTAGTGCAGATTACTTATCTCGAGGTGGGCATCGTCATTCTTAACGATTAAGGTGAGTACTTCTTCCGTTAATCTTAGACTCACAGAATTCTATCACATATTAAACCACTATCCGCGCATAAAGCTCTTATTTGACTTATTATAATCAATTTAGGGATTAAAGCAATGGTGATCTGTTAAACCTAGCTCATCATCGATTTACCCAACTCCCCCCCCCCCCACCCCCAAAAAACCCGTAATGTTAATGAACTATTCTTTATACTAGTTGTCCATTTCCGAGTCCTTACCAAAAATAAGTAACTACTATTGATACCAAGGTCACCCTTATGGCTCAAACTAAGCTCACTATAATAGACAAGGATAGGTCAACCATTTGTGATCCTATGATTCATTAGATATTATAAATGCAATATGAAGAGCTATCTCGGACGCTTAGCTACCACCCACAACAACAACGCAGTTTAGCGCATTAAATATATAGGACTTAGACCCAGTTGAATGTTGGTCGCATAACTTAAGCACGTAACACAAGTATAAATTGTTAACTAACAAGCAATCCACAATAAATTAAGAAATTGAGATAATAAAACCAAACATTAGATTTATAATTAATGGCCTAATACTGAAGGTATTAGCCTTCTCAAACGATAATCAATACGGAGAGTATATATTTAGCAATGTAACTAAAACCGATTTAACAAATGATACCAAAACTAAATGATTACAAGAGTATAGGAGATTACAAGTTGTTTCCTATGGAATTAATCACGTTGCAAGACCTCTTCTACTCTTCTTCTCCTCTGAAAATTGACTTTTATAGTTTAGGTATCAAGAATATGATTTAGCACACTTAAAACTCGTTTTTGAGTTTCTATTTATAGGGTCTGGAATATGGTCGATGCAGCGTATCTAAAGTCTTGGATACGATGTATCGGGGGTTTCTTAGAGTAGGGACCACGTTTGATATCTTCCAGAATATCCACCTTCTATAACTTGAATACGACATATTGGTTATTCCTGGATACGGCGTATTGGATCTTGTTTCCTTCCTGGTCTTTGGTGAGTGCAGGCATAGATACGCCGTATCTTCCTTGATGGATACGGTGTATTAGTTTTCAGAATAGTAATCTTCAAAATATCTTCGTTTAAGCTCCATAATGCGTGCCTTTTAGTTAACTTTCACCAAGTACTTTGTAATTACTGTAATTCTCAAATACAAACGATTAAGTAACAATTTCTTGCAATAATTATACAAAATGGGTTAATTACATGAAATAAATAATGCTATAAAGTGACGTTATTTGATGTCATCAAATATCCCCCCACTTGAATCCTACTTGTCCTTAAGTATCCTTTAGAAGTTTATGAAAATGTATCCCTAAAGATTTATCTGTTTAAGCATTTATTCGATCTATTACAAGTACACAACCAAACACCTCACAAAATAGGAAGATGAAAACACTCAAATCACTCAACTAATCTATGTGGTAACATGTAACTAATTCGTTCAATTGCTCGGCCGTGATGAGTATTCTATCATAGACTTGGCAAGGATACACATCTCCACCACTAGAGCTAAGGAGTAACAAGCTTATAAAGGTAAAATAGGTTTTTATAATAAGTATAACACCATGTGTTTCAGGTCATTTTATGACGTCGTTTATTTCATTATTTATTTTTAGTCTCGTACGCATTTGCTTTAAATTTTAATCGTTAAGTTAAATCGCGTAAACTAAAAATTGTCATTCAACGTAAATGGGCATCAAACAATTAAAAGTTTACATCAAGCAAGTGTTAGATAATTATTTAGAGGATAATTATTAACTTTGCACATTTTATTTTTATTGGTTACGTAAAGTGTTTACGTTTTGCGATAAAATACATTTAGGCATTCACGGAACCACCAATACCTATCTATACTCAACCAAATACCCACAATTGTACCCAATACTCAAATATTATACAATTTCCTTATACATATACATATGTGGCCGGATATATAGATAAAAACACAAGGAAGATATTTATTTTGACTTCTAAGTAATATACCATGTGTTATAAACTTCTACAAGCAAACTCTTAACTACTACTCTTTCATCTTCCACCCTCCCTCCCCCCCCCCTAACTTTATTAAGAGCCCATCCCCATGGGTTTCTTAAAAAATGGTCATTCAAGCCTAAACCATGGTTAAGTTAAAGTAACCTTAGCTAGTTAAACCTTGCTATAAAAGGCACCATATTCCAACTCTTCATTCACTACTTTTTACTAGCAAACTTAACACAAAAACTCTCCCAAAGAGCTCCTAGGTCACGGCTCAAAATACAAACACATATACATTTCATATTTTGGATTTTACAAGTAATCCAAGTGTTCAAGGGTTTAGTGTTTAAAAGGGTTAATAAAGAAAGGTTCAAGATTAGGGTTACTTGGAAATTAGGGTTTTCTATGTCTTGGAAGCTTATGTTTTGATTCTAAACTAGGGTTTAGATCTTGTTACCCTTTATTATACTTCATCCTAAGGTTATCTAAAAACCCTAAACGCTTTACATTTGTGATGTTATGTGTATATAATGTTTATATAGTTAATCACCATTTAGGGAATATATTAAAAAGTAAAATGGATTTTTACACTTGTTCATGGTTTGATGAACTTGTTCATATGTTATATGGTTGTTAAATACATTTTTAATGGAAGTATAAGTATCATACAAGTGTTGGTTTATCTATAAAAAGTATATATATAAACTAGTTACTTAAAATTTTACTTAATACGTTTATAAGTAAAAGTGTTGTGAGGACTTGTTATCATGGACATTTCTTGGACAAGATCATTGGACAATTTTTAAAGGACTTTAAGTATATAAGACTTATGGTATAACACATGGTAGAGGACTTGTATCAAATCAACTAGGCTAAAAAGTTATGAAAACAAGTTTAAACATATTTTTAACAAAAATATCAAAAGGGTCTGTTTGAATTCGAAAAATAATGTATTTATTTTATATTTTTATTAAATACTATATGTTACAAGGATCGTAGGCATATAAAGAGCTCGAAAATTCGAGCTATAACGAAGAAGATACACCATTTGCAAGTTTACGATAAATAAAGACTTTTATAAAAATAATTTTATAAAAACATATTACTATTCATTACAAAAACTTTTGGAAAATATCTTAGTTAGATAGAACTTTTAATTATGAAGACTTGCTCGAAAGAATCACTAAAATCAGAGTTAAAACGAATAAGATATGACTTTTACGAGGTTACGACGATTAATTTTATAAAAAATACATGAACAGTAAAAGTACTATTCATCAGAGGACTAAAAAGTTATAAATTTAGTATTTTGATAAATCTCCTTAATACAAAAACGTGGACATAAAGAACGTACAAAACGGACTTAAAACGAGAAAGATTCGCACTATTTTATTCTTGTGCACTATTTCCTGACATGAATAGTGTTGGTTCGTGTTTAATAAAAATTTTGAGAAACATTTTAGAATCACTTAAATAATATTTGTACATGTTTTAAAGTTTATAAATATTATTTTACAAAGGCGATTGAACTATTCATACGATTATACGAGTACAAATACATGGTTATTATTTATCAAATGCGATTTAAATATTATTTCACAAATACAATTAGATGGTGATGTAGCTATATAGAATTATATATGGTGTTAGATATTCAAAGTACTTAGTACTCATACGACCTATAATTAATTAGGTTGGCTTCGGTCATACGCGAGACGTATACACTCATTTGATATCCATTTACCGTCCATTCACTCGAGGTGAGTTTATAGCCCCACGTTTTACTTGTTTTGCATATACTTTACAACTTTTGGGGTGAGAACATGCTTGTTACCAAATTCATTTACATGATTGGTTTGAATTTATTACATGTGCATTTACAATTCGTTTTACAAACTGGTCTACATACTCAATTACTTATTTTGGGACGAAATACATTGCTTGTTTCACTTTACTTCTGAAAACAAGGACATTACTTTACTTTTACCCAAATGATTACGGATTAGCTTAAGCGGATTGAACTGTTAATTACTCGGAGGGTAAGCGCGAATGTTATAAAATAGATCTATTCGGGTGTGACAGCCCCGTTCGGGTGATTAGCTATCACTGGACAAACGAACGTTATAGCATGTCGGAGCAAAGAACGACAAATACATGAACATGAACTTTTACCATGCCTTGAATAAAGTGGCATACACCAAAGTCTACGCAACAGTTTCATGAACTTAGAGTAATCGTAATCATTGTTTTATACACACATGAATATTTACGTTGCCTTGAATAAAGTGGCAATACATACTTGAACAATGGTGGTCCAACTATACTTAACTTTTTGTGACTATTTGGGGATTGAAATGGTCATGCATACTTTACAACTCTTTGATTTCCAACATTCATACATACATTTTGGTGAACATTTAAGGACTGAAACGGTCATACACGCTTTGAAAATCTTTGATCCAACATTTACATTTACAAAAATCTATGAACTCACTAATTTTATATTGACACTTTTAAGCATGTTTTTCTTAGGTGAATTAGATGCTTGACATACTTGATGTGCATTGGAGTCTAAACAATACAAGATTACTTTTCAAACGACACGTTTAGAGGTCGTTCTCTCATGTCTTGTGCAATGGTATTATGAAGTAACGCTCCTGGAAACATATTCCGCTGCGGCCCATTTTTGGGGGTGTTACAATTCATGCATTTTATTAGATTAAACTGGCTAATACGTTTTCCTTACATTTGTGCTAGACCGCTCCTTTATCGTTTGTTTATCTGCTTGTGTGTGTTAACTGCCTCATTTAGCTAAGATTAAACCAAAATGTATGCCAATCTCTCAGGCTGAAAACCCCTTTTTGTGTTAGTTTAGGTTTAGATAGATTTAGCTAGGATAATTAGGACTAACATAGATAACTAAAATACTGATAGATTTAAGAGTTAATGTTCGCTCTTAGTGATCGATACCCTACTTACCAACGAACCTCTAATTGATCAGGTACACTGCCAGTTAGTGTTAGTTAATAGGTAAAGTCGAAAAAATTATAAATAGTAAAACTTGAATAAAATATTACCTACACACGAAGACACATCACATATCCTCTTTTCTTTGATCATTTAACTTTTTTAATCTTTTTTAAATGTAATCCAATCTTCTATCCATCCTTTCTTTCCTCAAATGAAAGAGAAGAACTTTTGTCATCATCAAGATACGAAGTTATGTAGTCTAGTTAGTCCATTATAACAGTTGTTACATATAGATCGAGTCCATATCTTCCAATCTTTAGTAGTGGTTAGATCCGGCTAGTGTGTTAGTCTGGAACATAAGTGTGAGATCCGGTTAGTATTTTAGTCCACAAAATACAAGTGTGAGTGGTAGATTGGTTTAAGCTAAGATTAGGACTCGACATCTAGCATAGTGTCAGAAAATAATGTAAACAACTTGTAAGGTTTTCTCCGCCAAGAAGGGAGCTTGTTGACTAGTGAAGTAACTCTCGAGTTGGGTACGCGGGGAGTAGAGTCGGGCGAAGAGGAGCTTCATGATCGAACCACTATAAATCATCGTGTTCGGTTTGCAGTTCCTTTTACTTATCTCTTTACACTTATATTTGCATTTATTGCTTTATATTTACATATGCATTATATAGATGATTGTGTAACTTGTTGTCTATATTGTTGTGATTATGTTTGTGTCATGGATAGTGTGTTTATGGTTATGTCATTGGATATGCTTTACTACCATATGCATAGTTGTTGTAGAACTAGTATTAACATTCTTCATACTGCGTCACCATTGATCGAGTAATTGATACAAAAGTATTTTAAAGTTTTTAAACGGCAACATATTCACCCCTTCCCTTACGTATTCCACAATTGTAACACGAATAAAAACCACCTTCAGGGGGTCGGGAACTCAGGATTGATTAAAGTATAAAAAATTAGCCATAAGAGTAGTGAGAGAAAGTTGAGAGGATAGAGAGAAAAAGGCTTTATTAAAATGAAGGCCAAAACACATATTAGTACCCTGAATTTGGTAAAGTGGATCATCTAGTACCTTGAACTTTTAAAGGTGCAGAATGGTACCTTGAACATAACAAAATGGAATTTCTACTACCATATACTAATAAACTCAACAATTAATTATTTTTTTTCTTTCTAAAAATCATTTTAGTATAATATTTTGTGATATATATTTAATAGAAAAACTTTAGCTAGGCAAATATATTTTTTTCCTAAAATTTAATTATTTTTTATCTTTTAAAAATTAGTATAGTATTTTAATTATTTTTTTGGAATAAAAAGAATGTATATGTAGCAGTAATTTTTAAAATATTTCTAGCGCATTATTTTTAATATATTTTCCTATTATATTATTTTTGTTTCAAATAATTTTTAGATCAACTTATAACTAACTATATAAGAGTTTTGTAATTTTCAATTTATATATGCATACGAAAAAATAAATAGTCAAATTGTTATTGTCTTGAAATTATTTAAAACGAACACTTTAGTATATAATAAAAATATTTGTGTATCCAAAGTAGTTCGGTAATTCACTTTTTATAAAATATTGTTCTATACATAAATTTTCGTATTATATAATGAAGTGTGCGTTTCAAATAATTTTAAAACAATAACAATTTGACTATTTAGTTCTTTATATGCATATTTAAATTAAAATTTACAAAATTCCTATATAGATAGTTATAAGTTGATTTAAAAATTATTCGAAACAAACATTTAATTATGTTATATGAAGATATATTAAAAGTAGCGCGCTAGAAATATTTTAGAAATCAATGCTACATATACATTCTTTTTATTCTAAATAATCAACTAAAATACTATATTAATTTTTAAAAGATAAAAAATAATTAAATTTTAGGAAAAAAATATATTTGCCTAGCTAAAAGTTTTACTATAAATTATTTATTACAAAATACTATAATGATTTTTAGAAAGAAAAAAATAATTAATTGTTGAGTTTATTAGTATAGGGTAGTAGAAATTCTATTTTGTCAAATTCATGGTACCATTCTGCACCCTTAAAAGTTCAGGGTACTAGATGATTCACTTTGCCAAGTTCAGGGTACTAATATGTGTTTTGGCCTAAAATGAATGAATAATACACTATAGCCTCACAATCTTTCACACCCCTCATAGAGAGTCATGAGAGGTATTTATAGCCTATTACATGACTAACTATCCCTTGTTTACAATATTAGTCCGTGTGTATAACGCAGTGTCTATAGCTAGTCCAATTCACGTGTAAGACGCTAACTTTACAAGATAGTAAGGCTAACAATTTCTAATTGAAGTATAGGATGTGAATAGTATAGGATTACACTATACATGGAATCAAGAACCTAATGCGGAGTGTGGAATTCTAAAGAAAATTGACCGTGTTATGTGCAACAGTGGGTTTAGTAATGACTACCCGAGTTCGTATGTTAATTTCCAACCTTATCGGATATCGGATCACGTCTCGGCTGTTTTGAAGATTCGTAACGCAACGAAGGATAAACCAAGATCATTATATTTTTTAATTCTCATGTTTATAAACATGAGTTTACAAATGTGGTAAAGATCATTGGGGTTTGAATGTTAATGGCTATAATATGTTCAAGCTTGTTAAGAAGTTACATTTTTGAAGAAACCTTTACGTAAGTTCCTTATTTTTCAAGGCAACTTGCATGATAAAGTAGTTAAACTTCATCATGAACTTGATGAAGTGCAAAAGCACTCGACAAAGATCCTCCATCTGCTAATATTCATGAAGAGGAATCGATATGCTTAACAACTTTTAACCAAGCTAACTTAGACGAGGAATGTTTTTAAAGCAAAGAGAAAACATTGATTCGCTTTGTGTGAGGTATGCAAATTCAACGTATTTCCATAAATCAGTTATAGCTAGAATACATCAAATCCGCATTGATTGTATTACGGATCCTAATAATATCTTGTATGAAGGCAATTTTGTCCCTAACATTTTTGTGGAGCACCATATGTAGTTTTTAGGTGTCGAAAGTGTTGTTTTCTCCTCTTGATCATGAGGGTTTGTTTTATCAAAAGTTAAACCAAGGTAAAGGTGAAAACATAGTGTGTGATGTGTCAGATTCCGAAATCCTTAATGCTTTGTTCTTGATAGGGAATGACAAAGCTCCTAGGACAGATGGGTACACCTTGCTTTTCTTTAAGAAGACTTGGGATGTTGTGGGGGTGATGTTGTAATGCGGTTAGGGACTTCTTCTCAAACGGTAAGTTGTTACAAGAGGTTAACCATACTATTATTGTTTTACTTCCCAAGGTTTCTACTTCATCTAAAGTGAATGATTACTGTTCTATTTCGTGTTGCAATGTTATTTACAAATGCATTAGCAAGATTATTACGGATCGTATTGAGATGGTTTAGATGATGTTTTCTAGGGGTGAACATGGCGCGGTTTGGTTTTGAATAAAACCGAACCGCAATCGCACTTGCGGTTTCTATAAAAAAGAACTGAACCACACTACATTTTGCAGTTTTGGTTTTTGCGGTTTTTGCGGGTTTTGCGGGTTTCTTGCGGTTTTTGCGGGGTTTAACCGCACCGCACTATCACTTATGACTTATAATTAATGTGGGGTTTTGCGGTTTTTGGTTTAAAATGTTGGTTTACTTCGTTTATAACAATGCATATATTTAATATAAACACACATATCACTTATGAATTATAAGAATATTAATGATAATATACACTAGAAGCCTTATAACACACATTAAATAATTAATGTTATGTTTTTCGGCAATCAATGTGAGGTGCGGGTTTTGTGGTTCGGTTTTACGGGTAAAACAGCAACCGCCCCGCATTTTATGATTTTTCTTAAAACCGATCCACCGGTTTTTGTGGTTCGGATTTTTGTGGTTTTAAGATTTGTGGTGCGGTTTCTGCTAACCCTATTTTTGTCAGTGAGAATCAATCAAGTTTTGTTCTAGGGTGGTCTATTTAGGATAATATCTTGGTAGATCATGAGCTAATTGATGAGGTGTAATTTTATACATTTTTTTGGGCCAATTAACCCCTAAAATCATGCAAATATGCCAAAATATTGTACTTTGTCGTTTCTTTATGATCTTTTAGTATTTGGGAAGCACTTGGAGGAAAAGCACGTGACATGGGCTCGATTCCGGAA
The DNA here is from genome assembly GCA_026074375.1 of Tanacetum coccineum. Lineage (NCBI taxonomy): Eukaryota > Viridiplantae > Streptophyta > Magnoliopsida > Asterales > Asteraceae > Tanacetum > Tanacetum coccineum. The sequence continues at coordinate 7,515 of BQNB010065990.1, read as the reverse complement.
GAAACTAGATAAAACCATAACTTTTTAAGCTGGAGACTTCCATCCTAACGCCTTCACCAAAAGTGCCTTGAAAGTTGATTTTTAGACAAAAAGTGTGACTTCTCAAGTTGTGGAGACGGCGTCACAAATTCCCTTTGATGCCGTCAGGATCATCAAGCGACGGCATCACCACGTATTGCGATGACGTCACAATAGCCGACTTAAAGAAACCCTTGGAAGATTCGATGGGCTGACGGCGTCACAAAGTGTCACACCCCGCCTAGGCGAAAACACGAGGCGTAACATCATGGATATCATCACATTACAATGGTGTCAACAATAGAGAGAACTAAATGAAATAGATAAACAAATGAGACACAATGTGTCATGACAATATCTAACACAAAATAAAGGAGTCTTGCATTACGATAGCAAAGTCATACCATAAGGAAACATAATCCAAAAGTCTAAACATCCAATAAACAATCAAATAGCAAACAATTCAAATGCCAAAAAAAATAAAAACTCTAGGAGTTAGACTTCGCATGCAATGCCTACGGTCTCACTAGCCACTCCTCCTAACTTCCTTATCCTCAAAAAGATTACCTGAAAATGATGCTTAAAATGTCAACATAATGTTGGTGAGAGTCATAGGTTTAAGACATGAAAATCAAAGCTTATAAACAATTACTGTGATTAATGCAAACATGGCAGGACAATTACTGTACTATCATACAAGCTAACATGCAAATGTAACCATAACGAGCATGGGAACGGAACGTGTCCTTGATCCAACAAATATCAACAATTGGGAAGGAACGTTACCCCGGATCCATTAAAACCGTCACTTCACATGGGTAGGAACATTACCCCCGATCCAATATCACAACAAATGGCTAGGAACGTTACCCCCAATCCAAATACACATAAGCATTTAGCACGTAACATACAATAGCCATGTAAAGTCCATAATCACAGTAATTAGAACATTTCAAAGCCATTTTCATCATTTCCATCCCAATTTAAAAGCAATGTGAAAAGAGGGACTATGAAACTCACCTGAATGCTCAAACGCAGCTTCCAAATCTCAACACGTAACTATACAAATAAATAAACACGGTTACACGCGACCAAGCTAAAAGCTCTAATCTATGTAACATACATATGATGAATGTCTAAGGGTTTAGTTAACCATCATGGGTTACCCAGACACCATGCCCAACCTTAACCATCTCATTAACACTTTACACTAGCTACTTATAATTAAATCAGAATTACAGAATTTTAGTGTCTCTTTACGTACTCAAAACCCTTACTTAATGACCTTCATAATTTATACTAAAAAACACCCATGTTCATGTATGAGTATATTAACTACATTGTGATTCCCAAGTATTACTTACATGTGTAACTACTTCAAATAAAATCAAACTTCAAAACTGTCCTAATTCGGATCTGATTGCACACCAAAATATATCACTCATACCATACTTAGACATGCTTTCAGAGGCTAATTTTCACAAGATTATCAATAGACATATGGAACTTAACTACTGTAGAAGGACTAAGCTTAATTCCACTTTTAAGTTACGGTTTCACCCTCACAAACATGACCTAATTCTGACCCGTATTAACTGTTTTGACCACTTTTGTTGCAGAGGTTATTTGAATGCCTTCCTGACCTTAAAAATTTCGAGGCTGGATTTTTTGGAAAGTACATTCAATGAGCTATTGTTTAGAGTCCAGAAACACTCAAAAACCTATTACCATCATGAAGATATTCACTCGTGAACACAACCCTAAATTCTGCTCACCCTAAATCAAGATCTGTCACAAACCCTAACATGAAACATGCATGATCATAACCATAGACTAACCTTAATCATTATTATATCATTAATGTTCCTTTATTTTTTGTATTTTATATAAACCCTAGATCTATCACATTAAATGTTACATGAATATATAAATTAGATAGGATTAACATGCTTACCTTGAATGCTAGAACCTAAACAGCGATTCTTAAGGTTTTATTTGAATCAACAATGGAGGTAGATATTTCTTTGGCTTTGGGGGCTGTGATTTCGACCAAGATGGAGAGGGAAGGAGTTATCTGTGAACTAGGTTTCTTCTAATATATCTAAATGGTATCCTAATCCCCTATAATTCCACTTTTACAAATTTAGCACTCCTAAATCCTTTTAAACTCTATATGCCGATCGTCTCCCCTATTCATCATTTTATATTTTTTTATTTATTTATTAATTACCCTATAACTTACATTACCTTAAGTTTTTATAAAAACCGAAGCTAATTTGAGTAAACCTTTTTACATAAACGCCACTTACTAGACTTTCTAAAAATAACTTTTCATTTCACAT
>BQNB010065989.1:0-34736 GCA_026074375.1 Tanacetum coccineum | reverse complement strand
TCATTAACTTCGACCAGAAGTGCGGCGTAATTTTGGGAAAGTATGGCGTACTTCCTATCATTTTTTAGTTTTAGTCCTTTCTTTTTTTCACTCTTGCTTTTGATTAGTATAAACACTTTTACTTTGGTCTTTTTGAGCTTGAGATGTCTTTAAGCGAATCTGCACATATTTCATGCTTTTAAGTATCGAAAGTTCACGAGAAATGATAGAATATATGTAAATAACGGCACCGAAAACATGTATAATTAAGTCGTTATCAAATCCGTCCACACTTAGCTATTGCTTTCCCGTAAGCAATTAAGGCGAGAAAACAAGATTCATTTATCGTGACGTGGAGAAATTTTTAGATATAACAAGCGTTTACAGATTTCATAACTTTTCAGGTATAGATATATAACATAAGCACCTCACATAGGGAATGTGTTTAGATTTTTAATATTCACTCGAACTACTCAGATAGGGTTTATATTTGTGAAATCATTTAATTGCACAGACATAATCTAGAAAACTATCATAGGCTTGTACGAGACACATAAACATGACCGATGGGGCGTGAGCACCAGACAATTTCTCAAAGAGGCAAAACGTGATAATGATGTGAGTGAGTAACATATACTGATTTCAAGTGCCAAACTTGAGCATTATAATACTTTTATACTAATTTTCTTGATTTTTTTTAGTGCCAAAATGTTTATGATAACTAAGGCTGGCATAAAGTTGTGGTTCTTGGGTACATACTTCATGATAGGAACTTTAGCACTGAGAGCGAGTACAATAGATGGGGTTTTATTTTACCTCTTATCATACAAAAGTGTCTATAAATTAATCTCACTACGGTCTAGTAAATGATAATCAAGCACAATTCTAGAGCTTACTAAATTACCGACATTCTCATAAAATATGCAAAAGATATGCATTACGGGTAGAATATACCTCACAATTTAGTGGACTGATTTGTGTTAGTTATGATGTCAATCTGGTTGTATTTGCCTTACTAAGTGTATACAATTTTTATGTTTTAGAAGAAAAGAATATTAATTTAATTTTATGAAATATTAGTAAAAAAATTTCTAGATTTTGCAAGGCAAACATGGAGGGATATATATAATTTTTAATTTTTCCTATTTGACTCCTCCTCCACACTTAAGTTGAACATTGCCGTCAATGTGAGAATTGATAAATATAAAAATATAGAAAATTAAAGGAAAGTGGTACTTCCCGGGGTATAGAGATATATTGCTGCAAAAGCTATCTTTGAGCGCACTCCATAATTTTCCAGATCTAAGCTATATTACCTGCAAAAGAAAACAAACAAAACATACAAAAAGGAAAATATTTTTGGGGTTTTTCTAAAAGGGGGGTCTCCTCCACACTTAGGTGGAAAATAGATAAAGCACGGGTTGCCTCCTAAGAAGCGCTTAATTTTGAAAAGAGTCATTAGGTAGACTCATACTTTTATGGTTTAGTTTTTGGGAAAGAAAGGAGTAAGTTCTTCCATTGGGTCATTATCTTCTTCAAGGTATAGCTTGAGTCTATGCCGTTGACAATGAACGTCTTGCCATCTTTTCCATATAGTTCAACATACCCAGATGGATATTGATGTTTCACTACATATGGTCCAAGCCATCGAGATCTAAGTTTTGACTGTTTGAATTTGTACTTAGAATGAAATAACAACACTTTGTTTCCATGTTTAATGTCTTTTCTCGTTTTTAATTTTCTGTCGTGCCAGACTTTGGTTCTTGTCTTTTATAGACAAGAGTTTTCATAAGCTTGATGTCTAAGTTCGTCTAACTCGTGCAACTGAAACATTCTTTTCTCATCAGCGGTGATGAGATCAGGATTACAGTTCTTAAAAGCCCAGTACGCACGGTGTTCAATTTTGAATGGTAAGTGGCAGTTTTTACCGTATAAGAGCTTATATGGTGTGGTTCCGGTGGGTGTTTTATAGGCGGTTGTGTTGAGATTAAAAGCCTTCTTGAAGTTACTGATGCTCTGGCTCAAGTCCAAGTTCAAGTTAGTACTATTGATGATCTTCAATGGAAAAGATACTAAGTGGTTAGTACTACTGGCATAAACATAGTACTGTAAGTTAATTAGTTAGTACTGCTAGTATAAGTTACTACTGATAGTGTAGGTTAGTACTGCTAGCATAATGATAGTACTGTTAGTATAACTTAGTACTGCTAGTAGATAAAGTTAGTACTACTGAAGAACAACATGGAAAATAATCTAAGTAATTACTACTGCTAGTACATGGTTACTACTGCTAGTGAATATTAGTGTTGCTGATTAACTTAATGAAAAATATGTTAAGTAGTTAATTCTGCTTGTACACAGTTAGTGCTGCCAGTGTAAAATGTTAGTGCTGCCAGAGGAAGTTACAACTGCTAGTACAAGAGTTAAGACTGTTTGAATAAAAGAGCTAATGCTGCTGAAGATATAATGATTATCAGAATTTGTATTCGTGTATGATATGTATGGAAAAGATTCAAGAATATATTTTTATGATTTGTATGAGTTATTTAAGGAATAGATTATAGGATATATTCTAAGTTTATAGGAATATCTTGTAAACCGACTAGGATTCCTTGGTGTATAAAAGGAGGTCCTAGGTCATAGAGTTAGATGTGAATGTTAAGTATAATTCACATCTAGTCGTTTAGTTTCAAGGTTTTATAACCCTAATACTGGAAGAGTATTCGTATTATTTGTAATAATAATATTGAGGCTTGTTTGTTATATTGTTAAAGTATTGTGTTCATACATTTACTGTTACATTGAATTCATTCAAGTTCTTCTTTATATTAATTCTGCATATTCTTTATTACTTTTAAGTCAAGGTTTCTACTATAGTTGTATTGGATTTATCCAAGATAACTAAACCTTACACAAGCTAAGGAATTCGATCTATAAAGTTGGGAACAACAAGTGGTATCAGAGCTTGTTGAGAAGCTTTGAAAAAGAAGAACCAATTTTAATACACAAGATCTATTTGCAAAAAAAGATGGATCAAGACTCAGCACATATGGTGGCAGCATCAAAGGTACCAATGTTCAAACCTGGAGAGTTTGAGATATGAAGAATGAGGATAGAGTAATACATCTAGATGATTGACTATTCTCTATAGGAAGTAATTGAGAATGGTAATACCTTGCCAAGATCAACAACTGTGGAAGGTGTTACAACTGTGATGCCCATTACCTTAGTAGAAGATAAGGCTCGAAGGAGATTAGAGGTGAAAGCAAAGAGCACTTTAATGATGGACATTCCTAATGAACATCAATTAAAGTTCAACTTTATTAAAGATGCCAAGTTACTAATGGAAGCTATTGCAAAGCGGTTTGGTGGTAATGATGCCATAAAGAATATACAAAGAAATATCTTGAAACAATAGTTTAAAAACTTCTCTGTATCAAGCTCTGAGATGCTAGATCAAACCTTTGACAGGCTTCAGAAGCTTGTTAGTCAATTAGAGCTTTTAAATGAGAAGATTTCTCAAGAGGATGTAAATCAAAAGTTGTTAAGAAGCTTATCACCAGAATGGAACACACATGTAGTTGTATGAAGGAATCAACCAGATCTAGATTCAATGAGCATGGATGATCTCTACAACAACTTGAAGGTATATGAACCAGAGGTCAAAGGAATGTGAGGCTCATCTTCAAGCACACAAAACATGGCTTTTGTGTCTTCCTCTAACAATAACAGCACTAATGAAGCAGTTAATACTGCTCATGGAGTTTCTATTGCTAGTACTCAAGTTAATACTGCTAATGTTGATAACTTGAGTAATGTTGTTATATGTGTGTTCCTTGAAAGTCAACCAAATAGTCTAAAAATTGCACATGAGGACTTATAACAAATTCATCCTGATGATTTGGAAGAGATAGATTTAAGATGGCAGATGGCCATGTTGACAATAAAGGCCAGAAGATTCTTAAAGAACACAGGGAGAAAGCTCACAGTGAATGGCAATGAGTCAATTGGTTTTGATAAGTCAAAGGTGAAGTGTTACAACTGCCACAAAAGGGGACACTTTGCTAGGGAGTGCAAGGCACTAAGATAACAAGACAATAAAGAGAGCACAAGGAGGACTGTGCCTGTGGAAACAACTACTTCCTCAGCCTTGGTCTTATGTGATAGACTTGGTGGTTATGATTGGAGTGATCAAGCTGAAGAAGGACCTAACTATGCTCTTATGGCTTACTCAACTTCAAGTTCAGACTCTAAGGTATCTACTGATTTTAACTGTTCAAAAACTTGTTTAGAAACTGTTAAAACTCTTAAATCTTAGAATGAACAACTTTTAAAAGATTTAAAGAAGTCTGAATTAATGGTGTTAGGATATAAGGATGGTTTAAAGTCAGTAGAACAAAGACTTTTTCAAAACAAATGAGTCTATTTACTTATAAGACATTAATGGATTAAATTTTGAAATTAATTGTAATGAAATAACCATTAGAGAATTAAGGAAGAAGCTAGAAAAGGTTTAAATAGAAAAAGACAGCATTCAATTAAATGTAGAAAAATTTGAGAATGCATCTAAAAGTTTGAACAAGCTTATAGACTGTCAAATTATGGAGAACTACAAGAAAGGTTTAGGATATAATGTAGTTCCACCCCACCCCCCCCCCATATAGTTATGTTCATGCCTCCTAAACTTGACTTGTCTTACATTGGATTAGATAAGTTTGCTGATAAGTCTAAAGTTGAGAATGTGCCTAGGGTAGCTAAGACTAGTGAAGTAGAGCCCAAGGCAGTTAAGAAGAATAATGGAGCACCAATTATTGAAGATTGGGTGTCTGATGATAAGGATGAGACTGTGACTCAACCTAAGATTGAAAAGAAAATAGTTAAACCTAGCATTGCTAAGATAGAGTTTGTTAAACCTAAGCAACAAAAGAAAAAGGAAAACTGTCAAACATGTTGAGTAAATTAGGCAAACCACACACATTAAAAGAGGCAACCAAAGAAACTAGAATAATATGATGTCTCAAAGATTAGGAAGTAATTTTGAGATGTTTAATAAAGCTTGCTATGTTTGTGGAAGTTTTGACCATTTGCAAGCTAATTGTAATTACCATAAAAAATAATTTAAAAATCAAAAGATGGTAAAACCAGTGTGGAACAATACTAGAAGGGTGAATCATGAAAATTTTGCTAAAAAGACTCATACACATGCTAAAAAGACCATTGTTCCAAAAGCAGTATTAATGAAATCTGGCTTAGTTAATACTGCTAGACAAAATTTGTCAAGAACAGCAGTAATGGTTGCTAGACCAGTTAATACTGCTTACCCAAAAACAACAGTGAATGGTGCTAGACCAATGTTATACTTTTCAAATCAAGCACATTTAACTGTTAAAAGACCCATTCAGAAGAAAATAGCATTTAAAAATAGTCTTATTAATCAAAAGGTTAATACTGTTTGGGTTAAAAAGGTTAATAGTGCTAGGACAAAAGTAGTAGTCAATGCTGTTAAGGGAAATGAGGTTCATGCTGTTAAGGCCTAAGCTTGTTGGGTTTGGAAACCAAAGCAAAAAAGTGTTAGACCATGTTTCCAAACACAACAGTACATCAATTACATTAAAGAAATAAACTATGTTGATGCACAAGGCAGATCCAAGTCAGTGATGGCTTGGGTCCCCAAGAGAAACTGATTTTCTTACATTATGTGCAGGGCAATCCACAAGTGAATTTACAAGATAAAGGAGTTATTGATAGTGGATGCTCAAGGCACATGACAAGGAACATGTCCTATCTTACTGATTATGAAGAAATTGATGGATGATATGTTGCCTTTGGAGGTAACCCCAAAGGAGGGAAAATCACAAGCAGAGGTACTATCAAAACTGGTAAACTAGATTTTGAAAATGTGTATTTTGTGAGAGATTTGAAGTGAAAATGTGTATTTTGTAAGAGAATTTGAAGTTTTAATCTATATAGTGTCGTTCAAATGCCTATGACAAAAAGAATAGTGTTCTTTTTAATGTCACTGAATGTATTGTTTTGTCTCCTGACTCTAAGTTAACTGATGAAATCAAGTTTTTACTTAGAGTTTCATTGAAAGAACAATTATGTATAGTGTTGATTTAAAGAACATTGTTCCTAAAGGAGGTTTAACTTGCCTTTTTGCACAAAAGCACACATCAGATGGAATCTAGACTCTTGACATAGAAGGCTTTTGGACACTTAAATTTTAAATATGAATATATTGGTTAAGGGCGAAATCTTGTAAGAGGTGTACCTTCATAAACTTTTTGGAATATGGATCAAAACCTGTGTTGCTTGTCAACAAGGATAAGAAAAAGAAACACAGAGCCTCTTGTAAGTCCAAAACAGAGAACTCATTCAGTCTACTCTTTACATATAATTGCATATGGATTTGTTTGGTTTCAACCATTTGTAAAAAGATTTAATGAAGGAAAATGTCATTTCCTAGTTGTCACAATATGAGTATAGTAGGTTTACATGGGTTTTCTTCTAGCTACTAAGGATGAGACTAGTGGCATTCTTAAGTCCTTTATAACTAGGATAGAAAATCTAGTGGATCACAAGGTTAAGGTGATAAGATGTGACAATGGAACTAAGTTCAAAAATAGGGAAATGAATTAGTTTTGTGAAATGAGGGGTATATTGAGACAATATAGTGTAGCTAGAACTCCTCAACAAAATAGAGTTGCTGAAAGGAGAAATAGAATGCTAATTGAGGCTGTTAGGACTATGCTAGCTGATTTTAAATTGCCAACTACTTTTTGGGCAGAAGCAGTTAGTACTGCTTGCTATGTGCAAAATAAAGTGTTAGTTGTTGAGCCTCATAACAAGACCCCATATGAACTTTTTCATGGTAGAACACCAGCTTTAAGTTTTATGAGACCATTTGGGTGTCCTGTTACAATTCTCAATACCATAGATCACTTAGGCAAGTTTGATGGTAAGGATAATGAAGGATTCTTTGTTGGATACTCTCTGAATAGTAAAGCATTTAGAGTATTCAATAGTAGAACAAGGATAGTAGAAGAGAACTTGCATATTAGGTTTAGTGAAAGTACACATAATACTGCATAAAGTAGACCAGATTGGCTGTTTAATATTGATGCACTAACAAAGACAATGAATTATGAACCAATTGTTGCAGGTACATAGTCTAATGATTTTACAGGTACAAAAGTAAGTAATAATGCAGGTTAACCTAGAAAGGAGCAAGAACCTGGCAAAGATTACATTTTACTACCATTATGGACTGCTGAACCACCATTTTCCCAAGATCTAAAGAGTTCTCAAGAAGATGGATTCAAACCTTCAAATTATGATGGAAAGAAGGTTAATGAAGATCCAAGAAAGGAAGATGAATGCAAAGATCAAGAGAAGGATGATAGTGTTAACAGCACTAACAAAGTTAATACTGTTAGTTCAGCTGTTAATGTTGCTAGTTCAAATGAAGTTAATGTTGTTAGTAGAGCATCAAGCATTGAAATTCTAGATGATCCAAATATGCCTGAATTGGTAGATATTAGCATATTTGAAGATGCAACTGATGATGAAGATGTTGGTGCAGAGGCTGACATAAAGAATTTAGAGTCTACTTTCCAAGTCAGTCTTATTACAACTACAAGAGTTCACAAAGATCATCCTCTTGATCAAGTGATTGGAGACTTACAATCAGCTACTCAAACAAGAAGAATGTCAAAGAATTTAGAGGAACATAGGTTTGTTAGTTCTGTTAATCAAAGAACAAACCATAAAGACCTTCAAAACTGCTTGTTTGCTTGCTTTTTATCACAAGTGGAACCCAAAAAGGTAATTCAAGCATTGAAAGATCGAAGCTGGATAGAGGCTATGCAGGAAGAGCTTCTACAATTCAAGCTACAAGAAGTTTGGACTCTAGTGGATTTACCTTATGGCAAAAGGGCTATAGGCTCTAAATAGGTCTTCAGGAATAAACTGGATGAAAGAGGAATTATGATAAGAAACAAAGCAAGGTTAGTAGCTCAAGGACACATACAAGAAGAAGGGATAGACTATGACACGGTCTTTACCTGTGTTTCAAGAATTGAAGCTATTAGGCTATTTTTAGCTTATGCTTCATTTAAAGATTTTATGGTGTACCAGATGGATATAAAAAGTGCTTTTCTTTATGGAAAGATTGAATAAGAGGTGTATGTATGTCAACCTATAGGATTTAAAGATCTAGACTTTCCTGATAAAGTTTATAAGGTTAAAAAGGCACTTTATGGATTACATCAAGCCCCAAGAGCATGGTATGAAACCTTGTCAACATATCTGTTGGACAATGGATTTCAAAGGGGAAAGATAGATAAGACCTTATTCATCAGAAGGCATAAAGGTGATATTTTGTTGGTACAAGTCTATGTTGATGATATCATCTTTGGTTCTACTAAGAAGGAGTTATGCATTGAATTTGAAAAGTTGATGCATGACAAATTTAAGATGAGTTCTATAGGAGAACTCACATTCTTGTTAGGATTACAAGTAAAGCAAAAGAAGGATGGCATATTTATCAGTCAAGATAAATATGTGGCTAAAATTTTGAAGAAGTTTAGGTTTACAGAAGTCAAGACAGCAAGCACACCAATGGAAACTCAAAAGCCTCTACTCAAGGATGAATATGGTGAAGAAGTGGATGTTCACATGTATAGATCAATGATTGGTTCATTGGAGTATCTTACATCTTCAAGGCCTGATATTATGTTTACAGTGTGTGCATGTTCTAGATACCAAGTTACACCAAAAGTTTCACATCTTCATGTTGTGAAAAGAATTTTTAGGTACTTAAAGGGTCAACCTAAATTAGGCCTTTGGTATCCAAAAGATTCTCCTTTTGATTTGGCAGCATACACTGATAGTGATTATGCGGGATAGAACTTAGATAGGAAATCTACAACAGGAGGTTGTCAATTTCTTAGATGTAGATTGATCTCATGGTAGTGCAAGAAACAAACTGTGGTTGCAAATTCCACAACTGGAGCTGAATATGTGGCTACTTCAAGTTGTTGTAGACAAGTACTCTGGATTCAAAATCAACTACTTGGTTATGGGTACAATTTTATGCATACTAAATTTTTTATTGATAATAACATTACTATATGCATAATTAAGAATCTTGTTTTTCATTCAAAAACAAAACATATAGAGATTAGACATCATTTTATATGAGATTCCAATGATAAGAAGTCAATTCAAATGATTAAAATCCATACTAACAAAAATGATGCAGATTTGCTTACAAAAGCATTTGATGTAAGTAGATTTCAATATTTGATTGCTAGTATTGGAATGTTAAATCTTTAAAGTCTTTAATCTCTGTATGTTTTAATAAAGTTTTATATGAATTAGTACTGTTATTCAAGTCATAAAAAGTTTCAGCTGCTAAGTATAATTAGTGCTGCTAGTTATACTTAAACTGCTGAGTTTCTGCTGTTAGTTATACTTACTGCTGTTAGGTATAATTAATGCTGTTATAAAAGAAAAGTGTTATGACTTGTGTTTTCATAGCTTTTAGATTAACATTTTACAGGAAAAGCAAAGAAAATGTTAGCTTGGTGATGAAAAAGTTGTTAAGCATGGAATTGAAGTTAATGCTAGTGACTCAAAGTTAATGCTGCTAGGCATAAGTTAATGCTGCTAGGAATAACTTACTACTGTTGGGTGCAAGTTAATGTTGCTAAGCATACTTACAACTGCTAGGCATAAGCTAATACTGGTGGGTACAAGTTAATGTTGCTAAGCAAACTTGAGGGTTATATATTAAAATTGAGGATTTCAATTCAATCACTTAATCGATTTCAATCTACAAAACCTCTTAAATACTCTCTAATCACAAACCCTAACTCAATTTGGTCATCCTTCATCAAAACCCAACACAATGTCGACCGTGAACTTCGTTGACACACATAACTTGGTCGCATACTTGGCTAAACCCGCTAAAAGTGAAGGGTTTGAGCAAATAGTGGATTTTCTTAACGCACACCCTATAAGGTATTATCTTACAGTTAATCCTACTATATATGTTTCTCACATTAAACGTTTTTAGACTACTGCTAAGTCAAAAACTATTAATGGGGAAGTACATATACATGCCCTAGTAGATGGCAAGAAGGTAATTGTGACCGAATTATCTGTTAGGAGGGATCTCCAACTAGCAGATAAGGAAGGAACTGATTGTCTTTCAAATTCTACAATTTTTGGAAATTTTACATTGATGGGGTATGAGAAAGTTTCCGAAAAGTTAACATTTTATAAATTATTCTTCTCCTCTTAATGGAAATTCCTTATACATACTATCCTGCAGTGTCTAAGTCCAAAGACAACTGCATGGAATGAGTTAAGTAGCACAATAGCATCTGCTATTGTCTGCTTAGCTACAGGCCAAGTTTTTAATTTTTCCAAACTAATTTTTGATAGTATGTTAAGGAACTTGGATAATGTTTCTGGCAAATTTTTAATGTATCAAAGATTTATTCAAACCTTTTTGGACCATGAATTTCAAAACCTTGTTGAGATGCCAACTCACAAGAGTATATAAGTTTCTAATTCTCATACTAAGAAAGTGTTTGCTAACATGAAAAGAATTGGTAAAGGTTTTTCTGGTAAGGAAACACCTTTGTTTCCAACAATGGTAGGACCAAACCAAGGACAAATGGGTGAAGGTTCAGATATACCTACTGATACCTATCCCAAACCGACTTTGGACACATCATTACCTCCTCAACCTAAAAAGACCAAAACACATAGGAAGCCTAAAAGAAAGACCACTAAGGTTCTTTAGCTTAGTGGGTCTAGAGAAATTGTAGCAGATGAGGCTGTCCATGAAAAGAGGGGTAACAGATTGGTAAGGGCTACCACTACTGCTTCTAGCTTAGAAGCAGAGCAGGACAGTGGTAACATACTTAAGACCTAAACCAAGGCAACACCTAATGAACCAAGTTCCCTAGGAACTACTTCAGGTGGTGGTCCCAGGTGCCAAGAAACCATGAGGGATGCCACTACTCATACTAGGTATGAGAGTATATCTAAAACTTCTAATGATTCACTATTCACAGGAGTTAACACACATCAAAGTGATGAGGATAGACTGCAACATAATGAATTGATGAGAATATGTACCATCTTACAAAAGAGGGTTCTTAACTTGGAGGATGACTTAAAGAAGAAAAGACCACTCACCAAAAGGAGGTTGCTGATTTGAAAAAGAGGGTCAAGAAGTTAGAAAAGAATAACAAATCAAGAACTCACAAGCTTAAAAGACTATACAAGGTTGATCTTACTTCCAGGGTTGAATCCTCTACTGATGATAAAAGTTTGGATAAGGAGAATGCATCTAAATAAGGGAGGATAGATGGCATTGATGCTGATGAAGACATAACCCTGGTCATTACTCATGATGATGTTTGTATGCATGATGAAGGCAATGATGTTATTGAAGAAGAGGTGGTTGAAGATATTATCACTACAAAATTGATTGTTGATGTTAGTGTTGCTGGTGACCAAGAGGTTAGTGCTGTTAATGTACCAGTTAGTGCTGCTACACCAACAATTAAAATTGCTCAACCAACTATTGCTACAAAGACTGTTCAGATTACTGCTCCTAAGGTGAAAGGGATTATGATACAAGAGCCAGTTGAATCTACAACAACAACAACAACATTCTCTTCAAAACAACCACAGGTCAAAGACAAGAGCAAGGGTAAAGAAAAGATGATAGAGCCAGAACATGTGAAGTCTTTAAAGAAAAGGACTCAAGAGCAAATTAGGATGGATGAGGAACTTGTTGTAAAGCTTCAAGCTGGAATAGATAAGGAAGCAAGGATTGCAAGAGAAAGAGCTCAACAAGAAATAGAAGCCAATGAAGTTGATAAATACATGAGATGATATTCAAGCTAAGATTGATACAGATGCTTAATTGGCTAAAAGATTGCAAGAAGAAGAGCAACAAGTATTGATAGATGCTGAGAAAGCTAAATTGTTTGTTGAATTCATAGAGAAAAGAAGGAAGTTCTTTGCTGCAAAGAGAGCGGAAAAGAAAAGGAACAAACCACCAACCAAAGATCAACAAAGAAAAATCATGTGCACTTACTTGAGAAACATGGAAGGATACAAGGCTAAATATCTTAAGGTGTTTGACTTTGATACTATTCAGAAGAAGTTTGATAAAGCTTTCAAGAGAGTAAACACTTTTGAAGATTATAGAACAGAGTTGGTGGAAGGACAAGGAAAAGATGAAAGAGAAGGAGAAGGAAAAGCTAAGAGGGCAGGAGAAGCACTAATGCAAGAGCAGGAGAGAGCAAAGAAGCAAAAGGTAGATGATGACACTAATACAACTAAGCTTAATGAATTGATAGAAATTATTCCTAATGAAGAGGAAGTAGCTATTGATGCTATTCCTTTAGCTGTTAGGACTCTATTTATTAGCTGGAAGATTCACAAAGAAGGCAAGAAGAGCTATTACCACATTTTCAAAGCTGGTGGAAAAACTCAATACTTGGTCTTCAGTCATATGCTTAGGACTTTTGACAAAGAAGACTTAGAAGATCTTTAGAAATTGGTGAAAGCAAAGTATGGATCTACAAGGCCAGAGGAGGATCGAGATTTGGTGTTATGGAATGATCTAAAGAATATGTTTGAACCAAATATTAAAGATGCTGTATGGAGGAGTCAAGATGGTTACAAAGTGTTAGAATGGAAATTATTTGACTCATATGGAGTACACTTATTAAGAATGTAATTTGTGCAGATCTATATGTTGGTTGAAAAGACATATCCACTCACACCACCTACACTCACTATGATGCTGAACAAGAAGCTTAATGCTGATCATTATAATAAGATGTGTTATAGGCCTCTTAGATTAGTTGTAAAACAACTCAAGAAGAGATGAAGTGTTTGGAAGCATCCTCCTGGTGATTATGAAGCTTTAAATGAAGAAACTTAATGATTTTGAAGAAAAATATCAAGTTTAGGGGAGGATTATTGGGATTAAAAGCCTTTTTGAAGTTACTGATGCTCAAGCTCAAGTCTAAGTTCAAGTTAGTACTGCTGATGATCTTCAATGGAAAAGATACTAAATGGTTAGTACTGCTAGCATAAACTTAGTACTGTTAGTTAATTAGTTAGTACTGCTAGTATAAGTTACTACTGATAGTGTAACTTAGTACTACTAGCATAATGATAGTACTGCTAGTATAACTTAGTACCGCTAGTAGATAAAGTTAGTACTGCTGAAGAACAACATGGAAAATAATCTAAGTATTTACTACTGCTAGTACAAGGTTACTACTGCTAGTGAATATTAGTGTTACTGATTAACTCAATGAAAAATAGGCTAAGTAGTTAATGCTGCTTGTATAAAGTTAGTGCTGCCAGTACAAAATGCTAATGCTACCAGTTCAAGTTAATGCTACCAGAGGAAGTTATAACTGCTAGTAAAAGAGTTAAGACTGTTTGAAGAAAAGAGTTAATGATGCTGAAGAGATAATGATTATTAGAGTTTGTATTAGTGTATGATATGTATGGAAAAGATTCAAGAATATATTTTTATGATTTGTATGAGTTATTTAAGGAATAGATTATAGGATATATTCTAAGTTTATAGGAATATCTTGTAAACCGACTAGGATTCCTTGGTGTATAAAAGGAGGTCCTAGGTCATAGAGTTAGATGCAAATGTTAAGTATAATTAACATCTAGTCGTTTAGCGTCAAGGTTTTGTAACCCTAATACTCAAAGAGTATTCATATTATTTGTAATAATAATATTGTGGCTTGTTTGTTATATTGTTAAAGTATTGTGTTCATACTTTTACTGTTACATTGAATTCATTCAAGTTCTTCTTTATATTAAAGAGTAGATTCCGCATATTCTTTAATACTTTCATGTCAAGGTTTCTACTATAGTTGTATTGGATTTATCCAAGATAACTATACCTTACACAAGCTAAGGAATTTGATCTATAAAGTTGGGATCAACATGTTCTAAAGGCCCACAAAGCATCGTCTAGTTTCCTTGACCAGATAGCAGGATTGTCTTTCACAGTTTTTTTCAAGGATTCTTTTAAGAGCTCTATTTGTATTTTCAACTTGTCCGCTCGTTTGAGGGTGATAGAATGTTGAGAAATGGTGGTTAACTCCATATCTTTTCATGGTTTAGTCCATTATCTTGTTGCAAAAGTGAGTACCTCGATCACTTATAAGAGCTTTGGGCATTCTGAATTGGCAGAATAGTTTTTTTAGAAATGAAATAACAAATCTGGCATCATTAGTTGGTAAAGCCTGAGCTTCGGCCCATTTAGATACATAGTCGACAGCAACTAGTATGTACTCGAATTTGTATGATTTTGGGAATGGTCACATAAATTCAATACCCTATATGTCAAAAATTTTGCATACTTGAATGCTATTTAAGGGCATTTCATCTCGTTTGGATATATTCTAGTTTTTTAACATGCTTCGCAAAGGCGAACGAGAGTATGAGCTTCTTTGATGATTGTTGGCCAGTAAAAGCATGAGTCTAAGACTTTCTTAGTTGTTTTTGTTGGTCCATAATGTCCATCGGTGGGTCTGTGGTGACATTGATATAGAATTATACGAGTTTATGGTCCTGAGATACAGCGTCTTATCATACCATCTGAACATACTTTGAAAAGGTAGGGTTCTTCCCAAAAGCAGTTTTTAGGTCAGAGAATAATTTCTTCTTTTGTTGGTACATCATCCCTTTAGGTATAACATCACCTGCCAGATAGTTTGCAAAATCTGCGAACCATGGTTCATCTTTGGTGGTTATTTCTTTAAGAGTTTCTTTAGGAAAGTTATCATCGACTTCACTGTCATCACTTGTCTCATAATTTTCAATCCGAGATAAGTGGTCGGCGGCAACATTTTCTACACCTTTCTTATCTTTAATTTCTATATCAAATTCTTGTAAGAGCAGAATCCAACGTATAAGACGTGGTTTGGCATCTTGTTTTTTTGAATCGGTGTTTGAGAGCTGAGTGATTAATATATACAATGGTTTTTGACAATACCAGATAGGGTTGGAATTTATCAAATGCAAAAACTACAGCCATCAGTTCCTTTTCAGTAACCATATAATTTTGTTGAGCTTCATTGAGAGTTTTGCTTGCAAAATAGATGGGGTGAAAGTATTTTTAGTCTTTTTGACCTAAGACTACTCTAACTGCGAATTCACTAGCATCACACATTAGCTCAAATGGAAGATTCCAGTTTAGGCTTATGATTACAGGAGTACATGTGAGTTTTTATTTTATTGTATTGAAAGCTTTGTGACATTCGTCATTGAATTCGAATGGAGTTTCTTTTTTGAGTAACTTAGTTAAAGGACGGGAAATTTTTGAGAAGAATTTAATGAAACGTCGGTAGAAACCAGCATGTCCTAGAAAACTTCTAATGCCTTTGACATTAGTAGGTGGGGGAAGTTTGGAAATAACATCAATCTTTGCTTTTTCAACTTCAAGGCTTGCGCCAGACTCTTTGTGTCCGAGCACAATTCCTTCTTCAACCATAAAGTGACATTTTTCCCAATTAAGGACAAGATGTGCATCTTTGCAACGTTTGAGCATTTTATTGAGATTTTTTAAGCAATGATCGAAAGAGTTTCCAAAGAGGGAGAAATCGTCCATGAATACTTCGATGAATTCTTCAATCATATCATGAAAGATTGCTAGCATGCACCTTTGAAAAGTAGCGGGAACATTATATGAGCCGAAGGGAATTTGCCTATAAGCGTATGTTTCAAAAGGACAAGTGAAGGTTGTTTTTTCTTGGTCCATGGGATCGATTAGAATTTGGAAATATCTAAAAAAACCATAGAGGAAATAGAAGTATTTATTTCATGCGAGTCTTTCTAACATTTGGTCAATGAATGGCAAAGGGAAGTGGTCTTTTGCGGTTGCTTCATTGAGTTTACGATAATCGATTCATACTCGCCAACCCATAACAGTTCTTGTTAGGACAAATTTATCTTTTTCGTTAGTTACAACTGTGATGCCACATTTCTTTGGTACACAGTGAATATGGCTTACCTAAGGACTATCAGCGATTGGATAAATAATACCGGTGTCGAATAGTTTGCCTATTTCTTTTTTTACAACTGGGTTTAATCATCTTTGTTTTTTAACGACTGGCTTTTTATCGTCTAACATTTGTATTTTATGTTTACAGAAAGACGGACAGATACCAGAGATATCTGTGGTTTTCCAAGCAAAAGGCTTGCTTGTGGTTTTTAAGAACAGAAACAAGTTTGTTTTTGTTTTCTTTAGAAAGCTGAGATGATATGATTACAGGAAGAAAAGAAGGTTCTTCCAAAAATACATATTCTAGATGATCAGGAAGAGGTTTAAGTTCAAGATCCGTAGGAGGTTCTTCGAGAGATGTTTTGATTTTGTAGTTAGTGTTGAAAGTGATTTTTTTGAATGGGGGTTCTTTTTCTTCAGATTCAGGTTTAGAGTTTTCTTTGATGTTCATAGCAATGAATTTATCGAATTCGGCAAAGATTTTCTCTTCGAGGGGAGTACCTTCGATGGAGTAAAGGATTTTACTTCCTTCATCAAGAAGAGCATCAAAATCTTCCTCTAAGATTTCATCAATGACATCAATGCTAAAACAGGTATCATCGTTGAAATAGGAATGTTTCATCGCAGAGTCCATATGAAAAGTCATACATTCACTTCTAACACCAAGATTGAGTTGTTTTTGCTTAACTCAAATCACTGCATCGGCAATATGGAGGAAAGGTCTCCATAAGATAAGAGGAACTTTAAGGTCTTCTTCCATTTCGAGAATAACAAAATCTATGGGGAACGAGAATTTACCAACGTCAACGAGCATATTTTCAGCTATTCCAATAAGGTATTAGAATGATCGGTCTTCTAGTCTTACGCTCATTCTGGTGGGTTTGAGAGTTTCAAGAGATAATTTAGCATATAGAGAATATGGCATTAGATTAATGCTAGCACCAAGATCGGCTAAAGCATTGTATGAGAAAGATTTGTTAAAATTACATGGAATGAGGAAACTTCCAGGGTCTTCAAGTCTTGGGAGAACTTTATTTTGGATCATAGCAAAACTTTCATCACTTAGAAAAGCGGCTGAAATTTGTTCGAGCTTGTGCTTATTGCTAACGAGTTCTTTAAGAAATTTACCATAGTTTGGTATTCCTGCTAACACATCGACAAGAGGAACATTGATTCAAACAACACGAATCATGTCGAGTAATTTTCCATATTGATCTTCCATTTTATTTTTTTAAAGGCGTTGAGGATATGAGATCTTTGGTTTATATGGCTTAGGTGTTGGGTTGTCTTTTACTAGTTTTGGATATTTAGGTTTGGGTTGTGGTATAGGTTCTTCATTTTCATCATCATTGTCAAAATTGATAGGGTTTCCAAAGTCGTTTGGCTGATCGTTTGGGTTGGTTGGTGTATCGTAGGAGTTACCGCTTGGTGTAAATACCACCTGCTCATTTCAAGCTTGTGGTGGTTGATAAACTTTGGATGGGTTGCCTCGTAGTTTTGGTTTAGTGTTACTTGGAAGAGGTCCAGAAGGTCGACCAAATTGCTTGTCAGCAAGTGTGTCGAATTTAGCTTTGAGGTTTTGGATTGAGGCTTGATGGTTCTTGGCTACTCCTACGAGTTGGGTTTTAAGGTCTATAAACGTTTCCTTGACAAAAGCGTTTTTTGATTGTTGAGATTTCATGAAATTGTTTAATTATCTTTGAACGTCATAAGGTTTATCATCGGTATTTGATCGGTAATTGTCTCGATTGTAATCATTTCGTCCGCTAGAACGCCAATTATCATGATTCGAGTCACGGTCACGGTAATCATTGTAAATACGTATCTTACGGAAGGTTTTCATGAATTTTGCTTCTTATTCATCATCATTATGATCCGCGGTTGGTTGTTTTGGATGAGATTGGAGTTCTTAGTACTGAGCATCCATTTTCATGGTCATGGCATCCATTCGGGCCATAATTTTGTTAGTGTCAGAAATACTAGGGCCTTCATCGGCGAAAGCGACAGTTCTTTTAAGAGATGGTTTAGATTTTTGGTTTTTAGCCAAATCGATCTTGAGTAAAACTTTGTCTTCAAGGAGTTAGCAGGCTTGGTTAGGTGTTTTATATAGAAAAATACCACTAGTTGTGGCATTTAGAACTTCTTAGGTAGTTTTGTTAAGGCCGTGATAAAAGATTTTTATGATATTACCTTTGGAGATGTTATGACCATGGCAGTTTCTTAACATTTCTTTCATACGAAGCCAAGCATCGGTTAGAGCTTCGTGTTCATTTTGTGAAAAGGCTCGGATTTCTTTGAGGATTTGATCAAATAGAGCTGGTGGGAAGAATCTGCTAATGAAAGTGGTTTGAAGTTCATCCCAGTTTTCGATTGTTCCTTTGTTAAGTTCATCAAGCCAGATTTTTGCTTCTCTAGTGAGTGATAGAGGAAACATCATTGGGCGGACAGCTTCATTTTCGTTGTCTCCGTATTTGAACATGTCACATATTCTGAGAAATTCGTGAATGTGTTTGTGCGGATCAGTTTTGATTCTACCATCAAATTGGTTTCCTTTAATGAGAGTCAAGTGGTTGCCTTTAATAGCAAATTCGTTTGCGGTTTCAAGAATGGTAATTGCAGAATCAGGAGTCGGAGCGACAACACGGTCGATAGCCCACATGGGTTCATCATCTATTGGGTTATATTTTTCAAGGTTTTTAATAAAGTGACGAAAGTAGTTGATATCGAGAATTGGTGGGTAGATTACTCTTGGTTGTTCGAGTGGTTCATTTCTTCGTTCGAATGGAACTCTCTTGTTTCATCGACAAAGTCTTCGATTCAGAGTTTGTTCAGGTTCAGTTAATGGTTTAACAAGTTCAGAATTGGAAGCACGTGTATGCATCCAAAGAAGAGAAAATGGTTATTTTGGTTCAGTTTGCCAGAAAACTGTACGATGATTTTGAAAAAGAAGGTGGTTGAAAAAAATTAAAAATTGATAATAGAACAGCTTTAAAATCCACGACAATGGAGCCAAAAACTTTGATGTGTTTCAAAATCTTTAAATTTATAAGTCTAGAATTACCGGTTTATTAAATGGAAACACACGGGTAAAGTATAACCCACGTGTGTGGTATAATATTTCAGGTAAGACCAGGTCGTCCACAGGGATTTGATTTGTGTTTAAATAATCAGAAATTTTAAAACACATAATAATAACCTTTGAGATAAATTCATTAATAAGGAAATATGACTACTCATATAGTTTCATATAATTCTTAAGCAATGGTAGTAATCATGATCTTCAACTTTTAGGACTTAACTTATATAAAGGTTTTTTCATCAAAAAACGTTTTCACAAATTAACTTGTTTAACTTAAGACTTATCTTAGTTAACTTAATCAAATGTGTCACTCAAATAATCAAGTTGCTATATATCAAATCCATTTTGTTTATCAAATGACATAAGTGAATTTCTTTGATCGAATGATAAAGATTATAGACAAATCATTAAAAACATATAATGCACAACGGATCTTTCGACTTATACCATTATACGTATATAATCAAAATTGACAAAGTTTAACAAGATTGGACATGATAGGATTGCAAAATAAGCTTAAGATTAACAAGATCGTAATAATACAAAATGCTTAATCATTATATTAATATCACCGAATAGTCATAAGAGGTTTAGCCTCTCATGGCTATGGTGTTCATGATAACAAGGTTTGATAGAGAAACAAGAAACATACGAAGATCGGATTGAAAAATAGATTAAACACAGCTTTTAAAGTATGATTTCGCATAAACTTTATTTAACTAAGTTTTTCTTTGTCGCTGGAATTTTGGTGTTAAACTCCAGGTTTTTATGATGGTTGGTAAAGAGAATTGTTGTGTTGAAGTGTGTGTTGAGATATAAGAAAATGAGAGAATTTTGCTCTCTATTTATAGGCTGGGTGAGGGTAAAAGTGCGGCGCACTTCCTTGAGAAGTACGGCGTACTTGGCTTCTTAAATGTGTAAATCTTTAATGCTGAGATGAAGTGCGGTGCACAAGATGTAGAAGTGCGTCGTACTTGTGGAATTAACTGTCTTCATTAACTTCGACCAGAAGTGCGGCATACTTGTGGGAAAATGCAGCGTACTTCCTGTCATTTTTCAGTTTTAGTCCTTTCTTTTCTTCACTCTTGCATTTGATTAGTATAAACACTTGTACTTTGGTCTTTTTGAGCTTGAGATATCTTCAAGTGAACCTGCACATATTTCATGCTTTTAAGTATCAAAAGTTCATGAGAAATGATAGAAAATATATGTAAATAACGACGTCGAAAACATGTATAATTAAGGCGTTATCATGCCTCTTCGATCTGACACCATCCGGTTGGTGCAAAATGGATGCTCATTCAATTAACTTTGGTTCGAGGATCCAAATCAACATCTTAAGGATTTCTTAAAAATTGTGGACTCTCTTGACCTTATTGTTTGAAAATAAGGAAAGGACGCGACTGCGTTAATTTCAATTTTCTCTTTGAGATCAAGCTAGCAATTGGCTTGAATGTCTCCCCGCAGGATCCATCTCCACTTAGGAGGATCTTACTACTCGTTTCCATGTTTAATTCTTTCCACTGGGAAGGACTTGTAAACTTCGCAATGACATCTTCTAACAACACAAAGGTGAATCTCTCTCTGAAGCATGGACTCGTTTCAAGGACTTACTCCAAAAAGTCCCTCATCATGGTATCGATATATGGCTTCAAATACAAATATTCTATGATCGCATCAACCCTGACCTAAGAAAGACAGTGGACTATGCAGCTGGGGGAAGATTAAGGAAGATGAGTCTAGAGAAGGAATGGACTACTATCGAGGAGTTAGCTCAATATGAGGAAGAAGGGTGGAATGGTCCTATCTTCCTAATAAGGAGAAGCTTAAACTACTAAACCGCCAACGTGGAACAAGTATTGGA
Source organism: Tanacetum coccineum (assembly GCA_026074375.1). Classification (NCBI taxonomy): domain Eukaryota; kingdom Viridiplantae; phylum Streptophyta; class Magnoliopsida; order Asterales; family Asteraceae; genus Tanacetum; species Tanacetum coccineum. The sequence continues at coordinate 13,742 of BQNB010065989.1, read as the reverse complement.
GGTCATGGAGTGTCAAGTTTACTCACTCATAAAGGAAGCAATTTTGTTAGTTGGAAAGAGTGAAAACCTGTACGAGATATCAAGTAATAAATTTTGGTACTTGCCCCCTGAACTGTCCTATCAGGAGGAGTTTGAAGGGCTGGTGACAAATTTCATCCTTGCTCAAGAGGAAAAAGTTCACCAATTTGAAGAATATATAAGCATTATAGGAAATGAATTCATGCAATTATCTCTTAAAGTTGTTGAGAAACTAAAGAATGAAATAAGAGTCAATGAAAGTAAAAAGTTCAGAAAATCACAAAGTATCCCGATACTGAGGATTTAGAACCACCTAATGGTAATAAATTCTCTAAATCCCTCGTTAAAAAAACATCATTCTTTATCCCAAATTATCCCCACCAGAGTCACTGTGTGTTAAGTACATCTGTAGCATTTTCCCCAGTCCACCTCTTGTAAGGGAAAGTACCTTTGGCTTAAAACCTGGTAAAGAAAATGAACTGGATAATGAGTCAGTCAAGAGCAAGAAAAAGGAGCTTGATAGAAGAGAAATAAGGGAGGAAGTACTAGTTGAGATGCCTAGGTATATAACATGGGATAAGGTGGATAATTCAAGCCCACAAGGTACCCCACAAGTCCTCCCATCATTTGAGGTATACACCCCACCCGTGACTTAACCGAAAGAAGTAGAATAGACTATAGGAATCCTGATGGAGGTAGACCCTTTAGACGAAACACAACTAGAGGATTTAAGTTTGAATACTTGTAATCGTGACCTTCCTATTAGTTCTAGGGAAGTTCCTAGTTTTGATGAACCGGAGTCTCAACCGCTGCCCTTTAAGCCAAATGGATTAGGAAAGGGTAGGATTAAAGAAACACACCATTTAGAGCATATCATTTAACAACCACTTTTTCAACATATGGCTCCTTCTCGCCATAATGGTCTGTACCATTACTATCACCCACGCTGGACCTTAACTGTAAGGGAACCCTCCTTTTTGACTGTTAAATAAGGGTATATTCAGGCTCGTGATTCGAAGAGAAACAAGCGCTTCTCGGGAGGTAACCCAAGCATGTCTCATTTACGTTTCTTTTAATTCTTGCATTTTAGGTATGTCGTATGTTTTAATTTTGTTAGCCATGTTTATTTGTAAAGTGGTGGTTATTATTAATCCCGAGCCTTGATAGGAAAGCATAGTTTACGGGAATTCACTTATGCTAATATTGTATAGGATTTGGGCAAAAAGCCCACTAGATACCAAGCCCGGCCCATGGAAGCCCACCAAAGCCCATAGCCGGCTATCCCTTTGTATAAGTACCCTTCACCACACAAGGTGAAGGGTTGGTGCTCCCTATTTTTGTTTTCTCTTTTTTAATCTAATCCTTTTTGTTTTGTTTTACTTTCTCTCTCTAGTTCTTATTCTCTCTCTAAAATCCTAGTTTTATTTTGTGTTTTTGGTGATGAAATGAAAAGGCTATCATGTGGTATCAAGAGCCAAGGTTGGGTTTAGTAGTTTCATTGTGGTGAGCTTATTTGAAAGCTTATTGATTCGGCTTATTTTTTTCTTTCTTTTGGTTTGTGTTTTTTTTCTCTTTGCATCCTTCGGCTTATTATTAAGCTCTTTATAGATTTTGATAGCTTAGTTTGTTTATCTTTTTAGTAGTTTAGTGTTTGGTTATACTCGGTTTGATTTATTAAAAGAAAGCAAAAGATCCAAGTTTTGGAAAAATGAGAAACCGATCTACTCAGTTCCCTCAACCGATCTACTATTTTGAATGTCAACCGATCTACTATATTTGTGTTAGAACTGATCTACTAAGATAAGATGGAACCGATCTACTGTATGACATAGCAACCGAACTACTAAGTCTGGAACATAACCGATCTACTAAAATGCTATGTCAACCGATCTACTTGGTCGTGTGCAAACCGAACTACTAGTTGTCCATATATAACCGATCTATTTTTCCCACAACCGATCTATTTTTTCTTTCTCAACTGATCTATAGATCGACCAGTGGAAACCGATCTACTCAGGCTTTGTAAACCGATCTATTTTTCTTCTTTTGGCAACTGATCTACCAAGTAATTGAACCAATCTATTTCTATTCTTTGGTAACCGATCTACTAGAGATCAAGACAACCGGTCTATTATCTTTTGTCAACCGATCTACTTGGTTTGCCTAGGAATCGATCTACTCGCTTTGCTTGGGAACTGATCTACATTCAAATCTAGTGGAACCGATCTATTTTTCCCTTCCTGAACCGATCTATTTCTTTCTTTGGGAACTGATCTATTCTCTCAATAAGGAACTGATCTATTGTTTCAAAAAGGAACCGATCTACAATTTCTCTTTTGAGAACCGATCTACTATTTCCTTTGAGAACCGATCTATTTTTTTGCAAAATTAACTTTGTTTCATGATTTCTTCTTAATTTTGTAAAATCTCGCGAAAGATACGATTCTTTTCTCGGTTTAATCAAGTCTTGTAAAATCCCGTGAACGTTAATTGAGTTTGTACCACATCAACAATCTCTTTACCCACAAAAGATCCTTGTTTATCATTTCACATCACTTTTGCAATGTTAACTCAACAAGACATTTATGCTGCCAGCTCCGAAAACCGCCCTCCTATGCTTAACAAAGACAACAATGTTCCATGGTCATCTCGTCTTCTCCGGTATGCTAAGAGTAGACCAAATGGAAAGTTGATCTACAATTCTATTGTAAATGGTCCTTATGTCAGACGAATGATTCTTGAACCGGGTGATCCAAATCGTGAAATTCTCGTGAATGAAACCTTTCATGAGCAGACAGATGATGAACTCACTGAAAAGGAACGCAAACAAGTTGAAGACGATGATCAAGTCATTCAGACTATTCTTCTTGGTCTTCCTGAAGACATCTATGCAGCTGTTGATAGTTGTGAGACTACTCAGGAAATCTGGTTACGTGTTCAACAAATGATGAAAGGTTCAGATATTGGAATTCAAGAAAAGAAGGCTAAGTTGTTTAATGAATGGTAAAGGTTTACTTCCACTTATGGGGAATCGATTGAGTCTTACTATCATCGTTTCTAAAAGTTGATGAATGATTTCAAGAGAAACAAACACTTTCCAGAAAAGATTGCCAGTAATCTCAAGTTCCTAAACAACTTACAACCTGAGTGGAGTCGACATGTTATCATTGTTCATCAAACAAAGGACTTGTATACTGCAAATTACACTCAGTTGTATGATTTCCTGAAGTACAGTTAAAAGGAGGTAGATGATCTTAGAGCTGAACTAATTAAAAAATCACATGATCCTCTGGCACTTATGGCTAATTCCAACAATCCTTTCAACTATCCAGTGTTTCACCAAGATCAACCATTGTCAAGTACCTACATGCAACAACCTCTTACCAATAACAACATCTATAACCCACAACCATCATTCAACCAGAACTACATGCAACAACCAATGCCAAATCTAGAAGACATTACAGACCCCACGACCACAATGAACATGGCACTTGTTCTAATGGCTAAGGCATTCAAACTCAACTACTCCACACCAACCAATAACAATTAAAGAACTTCATCAAACCGATGCAACAGGCATATTGCTCAACCGGGTATGAATATGAGTCAAGAAAGACAGATGCAGATGGTTGGAGGTAATGGTGGGAATCAGTTTAGACAGTATGCTGGGCAGAATGTTGGGAATCAAAATGGATATAATGCTTTACAGTATGTCGAGAATCAGGTTGTTTAGAATGCAGTTCCGAATCCAGGTGTTCATGATGTTGGAAATCAAAATGGGCTAATTGTTGTTCTAGGGATTGCTAATCAGAATCAGAATAAGAATGGTAATGTTGTAGCAGCACGGGCTGAGGGTAATGCTATCGGGAATAATGGTAATCAAATACGGTGTTACAACTACAGAGGATTGGGTCATTTTGCTAGAAACTGCACAGTGAGACCAAGGAGGAGGGATGCTGCTTATCTTCAGACTCAGTTGCTGATTGACCAAAAGAAAGAAGTAGGCCTTCAACTCCAAGCTGAAGAGTACGATTTAATGGCTGCTGCAACGGATCTTGATGAGATTGAGGAAGTCAATGTAAACTGTATTTTGATGGCTAATTTGCAGCAAGCATCGTCATCTGCTACTCAGACTGACACAGCACCCGTCTATGACTCATACATATCAGCTGAGGTACATAACTATGACAACTGCTATGATAATGAGATATTTAATATGTTTACTCAAGAGGAACAGTATACTGAGCTACTTGAACCCATTCCTAAAATACACCAAGTACAACAGAATGATAGTAATGTCATTTCTGAAGTATCTGGTATAGAACAAGATGGGGGAATAGTAGATTAATGTCCTGTAACTGCTGAGGAAACAAGTGCGTACCATGAATCATTATTTCATAATTTAGCTGCTGAAGTTGAGAAAGTTAATTTGTTCAATCGCAAAATGAAAGAAACAAATGCCGAATTGACCACTGAGCTTGCTAGATATAAAAATCAAGAAAAATGTTTTGAAGTTAGTCAGGAAAAATATGACAAACTTGAAAGATGTTATCAAAAGTCCCTTTATCAAGAACAGTATCTTACAAAAAGGATAAATGCTCTTCACTTAAGTTCCGGTAAACAAATAACGACTTTGAATGAGGAAGTTTCAAATTTAAATAAATAGCTTTCAAAGGAAAAATCAACTGTTTCTTCTCTTCTTAAAGAAAAGAAAAAGTTAAAGTCTGATTTCAAAATTCGCAAAGACGAGATTCTTGATAAACAAATTCAACTTGAGAATAAGATAAAGGAATTAGATAATATTTTGGTTAAAATGGGTCAATCGATTCAAACGATGCACATGCTTACACCTAAGCCAGACTCATTTTACCACACCGAATAGAAAAATGCTTTGGGTTATCAAAATCCTTTTTATCTCAAGCAAGCTCAGCAGAAACAACAGAGTTTGTATGATGGCACAGTTCTATTAGAAAAGCATGATCCTCCTGCTGTGTATGATTCGGAGGAGACACTACAACTTGCTCAAGAGAGTCGCCAAAAAATGAAACAAGTGAATAAAGAAATATAACCAGCAAATTATAATAAGATTAATCATCTTTTGGGGGTTTTTGTTTCTCAAATGGCCAAGTCACGTAAAGAGTTGTATTTTTCAAATACTTCCAAAACGGCCAATGTTTCTAAATCTTTTCCAATACCAAATGAAGAATTTTTGGATGATACTACACCAAGTGTTGCACGAAAATTTCTAAATGAGGTAAAAAGCACCATTGTGACTCTTCAACGTGTTGTCAAACAAAAAATGACTTTGGATGTACATAATTGGTCGTCTTCTATTCACCAAGAGATTCACAAAATGGTAAAGGATGAAAATTTTCCTATAGTTAATCAAGTTGATGCTAGATTGCAAAATTTTGAAATTTAATTTTTGAAAGAAGCAGCCAAATTTGTTCGAGAGTTCAAATCTCTTGCAAATGAAGTTGATGGATCTCTTGCAAAGAACAAGGCATTGGAATTAGAAATTGAGCGTCTCTTGAGAGCAATTTTTAGTCAAGATATTATGTCTATTATGCAAAGTAATTCTGTTGTTGATTCATCAAATCTCCAAACTAAGCTTGATCGTACGAAAGAACGTTTTGAAAACTGTATCATTAAAAAGGAGAATGAATATGCTAAACTGTGGAATGATTGGTACAAAAGTGTGATTAATGCAAATATGACAAAATTTCGTACGATAAAGCTTATAATGACATGCAACAAAAAATCGAACGGTTACAAGCTCAGTTGGGAGACCTAAAGGGTAAAAGCAAGGATACTTCGTCTGTATCAAATACATTTGATCCTTTGTCTCAGAAGCTTGAGAATGAGAACATAGAATTAGAGTATAAGGTTTTGAATTATGCTAAAGAAAATGATCATCTTAAGACCACATACAAGAACCTGTTTGACTCTATCTCTGTGACTCGAACTCAAACCAAATCTATAATTGACTCTTTGCAAAACAAACTACACGAGATGATATATAAAAATGCTAAGCTTATAGCCCAGTTATTTGATAAGGTTTCTGAACAAAAGGACACCTCTCATGGAACGAGTGCGAATACTAAGTTTGTAAAGCAATCAATCTTGGGAAAACCACCTTCTTCTTCTAGACCAAAACTGTATACTGTAACTCCTCTTCCTAAATCTAAGGCTATTCCCAAGATTGATAAGACACGTGCTTTGTCAAATCCAGTCACTTCAAACATTGTTCCCACACCACAAGAATCAAAAGTTATGAAAAATGACAAAGTGATTGCCCCAGGATTGTTTAGGATTAATCCTTTTAAGCCTTCTAGGGAAGAAAAGTATGTTGCTAACAAAGTTAAAGCAAGCGCTAGGACACATATGATCACTGTTTCATAAACTCATGTCATTACTAAGAAAGTCGTTAATTCTGACTCAAATTGTTTATCTTCTACAAGAGTAGACAACACTGCTAAGACCAGAAGGCCACAGCCTAGGAGCAATACAAAGAATGATAAGGTCCCCTCTGCGTCTAAGAATAGTTGCAAAAAGAATAAAGAAGTTAAAGTAGAAGAACATCCTAGAAATTTACCTCTTTCTAAGAATAAGAAACATATGTCATCTACTTGTAATAACGTTAAGCTTGCTATTCGGAATGATGAATCTGAAGTTGTTTGTGCTATGTGTAAGAAATGTTTAATTACCGCTAATCATGATATATGTGTGCTTAATTATGTGAATGACATGAATTCTCGTGATAAGAATCAAAAGGAAAAAGTTTCAAACACTGCAAATCAAAAGAAATAAAAGCCAAAGGTCTAGAAACCTAAGAAAGTAGGGTCCAACAAAAGACTTGCTTCACCTAATCTTAGTAAACCTAGATTTTGCCTTTGGTGGTCACCAACTGGAAGGTTCTTTGACCTTAAAGGAAAAATAATTGCATCCAGTGAAACTGAGAGTCAATATGACTGCTCTAATGATGATAATTCATGTAACTCTAACCCTCTGGAACCTACAATCAAACGGTTTCCAAATTCCACTTCTTTTCTTGGCATGTTATCCAAATTTGTTTATGGTGCGTCAACTCAGGTTGTTCCAAGCACATGACCGAGAATCTTCAGCTTCTCATCAACTTTGTCTGGAAGTTTTTGGGAACTGTTCGCTTTGGAAATGATCATGTTGTTGCAATTTTGGGTTTCGGTGATCTTCAATGGGGAAATATTTTGATCACAAGGGTTTATTTCATTGAGGGTTTGGGGTTGGGTACTACCTGTTCTTACTTTGTTCGGGCAGTTTTTGTGAATCAGATTTAAGGTCGCTATTTAGAAGAAATTCTGTTTTGGTCCAAAAATCCTTAAAAGGAATTAATTTGTTAAAAGGAAACCGTACAACAAACCTCTACACTATCAATCTCCATGACATGGCCTCTACTTCTCCAATTTGTCTCATGGCTCGTGCTACTTCTACCAAATCATGGTTGTGGCATCAACGCTTATCCCACCTCAATTTTGACACCATAAATGACCTAGCCAAAAACGAACTTGTCACTGGTCTCCCAAAATTCAAATACCATAAAGAGCATCTTTGTCCATCATGTGAGCAAGGAAAATGCAAAAGGGCATCTCACCCAAACCAAAACCTGTCTACAAATTCTAAGCAGAGGTTTACAACCTACACCTTCTTCACATAGAATTGGCAGGTCCAATGAGAATTTCAAGTATAAATTGTAAGCGGCAATGTTTTGTTGATTTGTGGTGATTATCTCCGTTACACTTGGGTATAATTTCTCAAATCAAAATATGAAGCACCAAAAGTAATCAAAACCTTTCTAAAAAGAATCATTGTCCTTCTTTAATCTCAGGTCATCATCATAAGAATTGACAACGGCACAGAATTCAAAAATCAAATTCTTAAAGATTACTTTGATAGTGTTGGCATCTCTCACCAAGCGTCCTCTGTCAGAACACCTCAACAAAATGGAGTTGTAGAGCGAAGAAATCAGACATTAGTAGAGGCTGCTAGAACAATGTTGATTTTTTCTTGTGCACTGTTATTCTTATAGGCTGAAGCGATTGCTACTGCGTGCTTCACTCAAAACCGCTCCATCATTCACGGTCGCTTTAACAAAACACCATACGAGCTCATAAATGGCAGAAAACAGGATATCTCTTTTCTACATGTATTTGGGGCTCTTTGTTATCCCAAGAATGATCGAGAAGATATCGGGAAGCTTGGTGCAAAAGGTGATATTGGATTTTTTATTGGTTACTCTGCTAATTCCTGTGCTTACAGAATTTTCAACCGAAGGACAAAGAAGATCATGGAGACTATAAATGTGAAATTTGATGAGCTTTCAGCTATGGATTTTGAAAAACGAAAGCAGTTTCATACCAGACAGACTTCACAGTATGATTCTGAACGAATTTAAGTTTAAGGACTCAATCTACCTTATGCTATCGACAATAATAAACAACTCAACAACCATCTGAAGGTGAAATTGGATGTTATGTTCGATGCTATGTATGATGATTACATTGGTGGTCAACCGTCAGCTGCTCCAAGGACTGTTCCACCTATTCAAGTACCTTTAGTTCTTCAGATACCAATGGAAACTACTACAACAGTAGACACCTCACCGACACCATCAAACTCATCCTCTTAAGCAACAAATTTTCCAAACACTCTCAGATGTTGACGAGAAATCGAAATCACAACACCATTGTTCAACATCATCTCGCAACACTTGCTGAATAATGATTCTAAAAGCCTATGTACAGATGACAATCCTTTGTAAATCCTTTTGTTACTACTCCATCCATAAGGTCTGTTGAATCATCATCTTTTACCTTATGAGGATCCATCGTAACATGTCATACGTTATTATCAAACATACCCTCAATGAATAAGGATGGACTAAGGAGCGTCCTCTGGAACAAGTTATAGGAATAACCCTCATGACCAATTTTTGACAAGGAATCAAACTCCCGATCTGATGTGGCATTGTGCATGTACCGTTAATAGTACGCACTATGGAACCTGAAGACTGTCAAAGAGGTTATGACCGACCCTGCATGGATTAAATCAATGCAAGAAGAGCTTTTTCAATTCAAAAGGCTTGATGTATGGGTGTTAAGCTCCTCCTCGATAACATAAAACCCCTAAATTTGAAATGGTTATTCAAAACAAGCATGGTGACGATATAACACAGACATCCGAAAAAAGACTCGCTGGGATTATTAGGGGGTACCATCACCAAATAAAGGAATAGATATCGAAATAATCATCGCTCGGTTGCTATAATGGAAGCTATCGGAATATTAGGATATTTTTGGCATATGCTACACATAAATCGTTCACGATGTTTCAAATGGACGTGAAAACTGCATTCTTGCATGGTACGCTAAAAGAGGACGTATACGTGTGTCAACCCGAAGGTTTCATATATGATGATCATCCAAGCCATGTCTTCAAGTTAAAGAAGGCACTATATGGGTTAAAACAAGCACCAAGGGCATGGTATGACGAATTGTCATCATTTCTCCTACAGAATCACTTCATCAAAGGCTCAATTGATCTAACGTTGTTTATAAGGCGCTTCAAAGACGACATCTTAGTGGTACAGGTCTATGTAGATGATATTATCTTTGGTTCTACAAACCCTAGATACACCCAACTATTTTTTGACCTCGTGAAAAGCCGCTTCGAAATGTCGATGATGGGGGAAATGATGTTTTTCCTTGGTTTACAAGTTAACCAATCCCCTTGCGGCATCTTTATAAACCAGTCTAATTACGTGTTAGAAATCCTTAAAAATATGGAATCGAATCTTGTGATCCCGTTGAAACTCTAATGGAGATCAAAGATAAACTTGACTTAGATCAAAATGGGTCTCCAGTCGATGCAACGAAATATCGTAGCATGATTGGTGCCCTAATGTATCTTACGTCTAGTAGACAGGACATTGTACATGCTACTTGTTTATGTGCTTGGTACCAGGCTAAGCCAACCGAAAAACACCTCAAAGAGGTTAAAAGGATCTTTTGTTATCTCCAGGGAACCGTTAATACGGGTCTTTGGTATACGAAGGATTCTAGCTTTGAACTAACCAGATTTTCAAATGCTGATTATGCATGGTGTAAAGACACCTTCAAGAGTACTTCTGGTGGAGCTCAATTCTTAGGTGAAAAATTGGTTAGTTGGTCCTCAAAGAAACAAGAATGTACGGCGCTGTTAACCGCGGAAGCAGAATATGTGTCTTTATCCGCTTGTTGTGCCTAAATCATTTGGATGCAGACATAGTTAATGGATTAGGACTTTCACTTCAACAAGATTCTAATCTATTGTGATTCGAAATCATTCATAGCTATATCCTGTAACCCGGTCCAACATTCAAGAATAAAATACATCGCTGTCCGCTACCATTTCATAAAGGAACACGTAAAAAAGGGTACCATTGAACTGTTTAGAGGTCCATCATGTTATTGTTACAATTGCTTGGTCATTTGCCTAACCGAGTGTAACTTGTGTTTTGTTATGATTAGATTGTGTGCAAGATCTTGTCAAGTAGCTGAGCTTTCAGGTGAGTTTCATGGCCCTTTTTTTCTTATGTTTTATTGGGGTAAAAATAATGCTAAATGTTAAAATATTTTAGTTGATGTGATTATATGTTATGTGGTTATGGATTGTGATGTGATACGCTCCATGGCTTTGTGATCAATTGGAGTTGTTTTGACGTATGTGAGTTCGGTTTGAGAGTGGTGTTTACTACTCAATCAAATCCAACTGAATGGTTGAAATAATACCTACTGACTTTGTGTTCCGATCAGAGGGTAGTGAGCTACCGATGACCTTATTGTGAGTATGGAATGATATACCCAGTGGACTGTGGGACACTGTGGTGGATTGGTTTGTACGTGGACTGTGGGACACGTGTGTTGTTATGGATTATTTTAGTAATCGCAGCAATTGTTTGAAAGAATTTGTTATGTGTCTTAAGCCTATAACTCTTACCAACCATTGTGTTGACGTTATAAAGCATCATTTTTAGGTGATCATCATAAGGATGTTAAGGCTAAAAGAAGTGGCTAGAAAGACCGTTAGGAATGCATTTGGAGTTCGCTCCTGAGTTTTGTTCGTTTTTGTTGCATGGATTCTTTTGAATGCTATTTAATTTTATTAGGGTCGTAAGTCATTTATGTCTTTGTATTGATGAGACCCTTTGACATTAATGCAAGACGCCGTGCGGTTTCTTTTGTTTTTCGCTATTTTCATGACACGTTGTGTCTTTTATATTTAGTTATGCATTTAGTGAGTCTCTATTGTTGACACCATTGTGTTTTAAAGATATCCATGATGTTACGCCTCATGTTTCTGCCTTGGCGGGGTGTAACAGATTGGTATCAGAGCCTTTGGTTATAGAGAAGTAGGTGGTTGACCCTAGACTATAACCTAGGAATCCTTCATATAGATGCATTTTAGGGCTTAAGTGTTTTGTATTATAACTGTTATACTTTCCCCTAATTATATAGATTTTGTTATCTTATTTGGTCTAACTTTTATTTAGCTATTTTGTCTACTATTGTCTAATATGGTATATATTATTTCTTTACTATTTATAGTTATGTTTCCCCTTATCCGTAAGAAGTTTCGTTGGGGAACCATTTTCCCAATTAGACTTAAGCGCTATAGTGATCCAAAAGAAGAGCCATTTGAGAAGGAGCCTCTTATGAAACTAAAGGAGATAGGGTAGTTAATCCTTGTCGAATACTCGTAGTAGGCCTGGACCCTCAGAGTCGCGTGACTCTTGCAAAGGCAAAGTCAAACCCAAGCAAGGCCCATCATAAGTTTATCCCGTCCTTTACCTCGTCATGTTGTTATTTATTATTTCTTTTGGATAGTTCATATTTTGGGAATTGTTGCGAGACTTTCGTTCCTTTATGTCATTTCGATTTTATTTTGATATAAGTAAGTAGTTAATTAATGGAGCAACCTTTATGTGTTAAGTAAGAGCGGTTTAAGATGCGCAATGTGGTATATGTACTTATATGTGCGTTATCATTGAGAGGTGTAGTCTTGAAAGTAAGTGTATGTGTGAAAGGATACAATTATAATTATGGTGGCCAACATAATTATAAAGGCATCACACAAGTAGACTTGTGATCGTGATTGCATTGATCGGTGTTTGTTTGTTAGTTGGTAGTGTAAGATGTTATATTATGTGCGGTTGTATTATGTATAGTTATAAAGTTAGTAAGTTTTCCTTCTATCTATCGCTTGTGGATACCCCGGATACCCGTTAATGCTATTATTATGATTATTGAGTTGTTCGTCTGCTCGATTATTCCCTCGGATATATAATCCTCATTTTAGCATCCCTTGTTTGTACCATGACGGTATAAATGATCTAACTTTTCAATTTGGCGTCTTGATGAATATTGGTTGTTCAGAATTTGCTCTTTCGGATATAGGCGCGTTTCGTTAGTTCTTTTGTTGCATTGATTACTTGTATGAGTATCAAACGTTTCTTTTAAGCACTAATTGTTTCTAACATATTAGTGTGGATCATTACTCCCTTGGTTGTATATCCCTTGGTTTTCGTAACCCGTTGGCGACGTGTTAGTATCGATGCTTTTAGGTTTGCTCTGTTGATCGTTATTTTGGATAAGACCTTATGTTTTCTTTTGGGTACGTAACGTCTTGCATGAGTTTTTCTTGTACGAGTTCGTTTGATTTTATTTTGAGTATATGGTTCCTGGTATTTTCTTTCGTATTCAAACAATAAAATTGTGTTAGAGTCTTTACGGTATTTTAAAATCTCTTTTGGTATTACGATGTCCTTGTTTGAGTAACATATTTTATATTGATATCGAATTATGAAAACTTTTTGAAGTATATCTTGATGGTGTTTGGTGAAAACTATTTTGAAATAATTTTATGAATATAACACTTTTATGGAAATGTCTCTTTATTTTTTTTATTTTATGAAGTTATGTTTACAATAAATTTTGAAACAATATGATAATTAGTTGACTGACAAAAGTTTTTTTTTAGATTATATTTATGAATAAGGTATGATAGTATTTTTTTATATGCTTGTTTTTGATAAATTTTATAATTATAAAAAGGATGTTTAAAGTAATTTATATGGGTAAGATGTGATACACTATTAAATAATTGTCTCTAGATTTTATGACAACCATAATTAAAATGAATTTTATAAAGATTATATTTAAGACAATTTTTTTTAAATGAGTTTTTTTATAATTAAAACGACTTTCTTTATTATTATAAATTGATTTTTTATAAAAACATTAGTTAGTTGGTTCTTTCGAGTAAAGTCGGTTGTTGGTATAAGAATCATATCTTTTCATTTATCAATCTTGATACGTATTGTTATTCGTTATGTGTTTCTTTTGTCGTAGTACGCTTGTTGATTCTTTCGTTGCGCTTTCTGTCGGTATATATATTATATTCCTTCTTTTAAGGATTCTATGACATTTGATCCGCATCTATTTCCATGTGTGAAATCCCTTAGATGTTTTCTAGCCTTTGATTCAATATTCGTTTGCTACCCTATTCGATAGTTCGGAACCCTTAGGATTCGTTTGATATACATTTTATTCGATCAAGTCACTCTCTGTGGGGAGCACATGTGTTGTTCAAAAGAAGGACGGTTCAATTCGAATGTGCATATACTATTGAGAGTTGCTAAAGCTGAC